>VMBQ01002813.1:63299-87636 GCA_007657795.1 Dreissena rostriformis | reverse complement strand
TTTTAACCTTCTTTAAGACCAATACCCATGAATTTTAACCTTCTTTAAGACCTATACCCATGACTTTTAACCTTCTTTAAGACCTAGACCCATGACTTTTAACCTTCTTTAAGACCTATACCCATGACTGTTAACCTTCTTTAAGACCTATACCCATGACTATTAACCTTATTTGAGACCTATACCCATGACTTTTAACCTTCTTTAAGACCTAGACCCATGACTTTTAACCTTCTTTAAGACCTATACCCATGACTGTTAACCTTCTTTAAGACCTATACCCATGACTATTAACCTTATTTGAGACCTATACCCATGACTTTTAACCTTCTTTAAGACCTAGACCCATGACTTTTAACCTTCTTTAAGACCTATACCCATGACTGTTAACCTTCTTTAAGACCTATACCCATGACTATTAACCTTATTTGAGACCTATACCCATGACTTTTAACCTTCTTTAAGACCTAGACCCATGACTTTTAACCTTCTTTAAGACCTATACCCATGACTGTTAACCTTCTTTAAGACCTATACCCATGACTATTAACCTTATTTGAGACCTATACCCATGACTTTTAACCTTCTTTAAGACCTAGACCCATGACTTTTAACCTTCTTTAAGACCTATACCCATGACTGTTAACCTTCTTTAAGACCTATACCCATGACTATTAACCTTATTTGAGACCTATACCCATGACTTTTAACCTTCTTTAAGACCTAGACCCATGACTTTTAACCTTCTTTAAGACCTATACCCATGACTGTTAACCTTCTTTAAGACCTATACCCATGACTATTAACCTTATTTGAGACCTATACCCATGACTTTTAACCTTCTTTAAGACCTAGACCCATGACTTTTAACCTTCTTTAAGACCTATACCCATGACTGTTAACCTTCTTTAAGACCTATACCCATGACTATTAACCTTATTTGAGACCTATACCCATGACTTTTAACCTTCTTTAAGACCTAGACCCATGACTTTTAACCTTCTTTAAGACCTATACCCATGACTGTTAACCTTCTTTAAGACCTATACCCATGACTATTAACCTTATTTGAGACCTATACCCATGACTTTTAACCTTCTTTAAGACCTAGACCCATGACTTTTAACCTTCTTTAAGACCTATACCCATGACTGTTAACCTTCTTTAAGACCTATACCCATGACTATTAACCTTATTTGAGACCTATACCCATGACTTTTAACCTTCTTTAAGACCTAGACCCATGACTTTTAACCTTCTTTAAGACCTATACCCATGACTGTTAACCTTCTTTAAGACCTATACCCATGACTATTAACCTTATTTGAGACCTATACCCATGACTTTTAACCTTCTTTAAGACCTAGACCCATGACTTTTAACCTTCTTTAAGACCTATACCCATGACTGTTAACCTTCTTTAAGACCTATACCCATGACTATTAACCTTATTTGAGACCTATACCCATGACTTTTAACCTTCTTTAAGACCTAGACCCATGACTTTTAACCTTCTTTAAGACCTATACCCATGACTGTTAACCTTCTTTAAGACCTATACCCATGACTATTAACCTTATTTGAGACCTATACCCATGACTTTTAACCTTCTTTAAGACCTAGACCCATGACTTTTAACCTTCTTTAAGACCTATACCCATGACTGTTAACCTTCTTTAAGACCTATACCCATGACTATTAACCTTATTTGAGACCTAGACCCATGACTTTTAACCTTCTTTAAGACCTAGACCCATGACTTTTAACCTTCTTTAAGACCAATACCCATGAATTTTAACCTTCTTTCAGATCAATACCCATGACTTTTAACCTTCTTCAAGATCAAGATCCATGTCTTTTAACCTTCTTTAAGACCTAGACCCATGACTTTTAACCTTCTTTAAGATCTATACCCATGACTTTTAACCTTCTTTAAGACCTAGACCCATGACTTAAAACCTTCTTTAAGACCTAGACCCATGACTTAACCTTCTTTAAGACCTAAACCCATGACTTTTAACCTACTTTAAGACCTAACCCATGACTTTTAACCTTCTTTAAGACCTAGACCCATGACTTTTAACCTTCTTTAACACCTAAACCCATGACTTTTAAACTTCTTTTAGACCTAACCCATGACTTTTAACCTTCTTTAAGACCTAGACCCATTACTTTAAACGTTCTTGAAGACCTAAACCCATGACTTTTAAACCTTCTTTAAGACATACTTGACCCATCACAATTAACCTTCTTTAAGACCTAGACCCATGACTTTTAACCTTCTTTTAGACCTAGACCCATCACAATTAACCTTCTTTAAGACCTAGACCCATGACTTTTTACCTTCTTTAAGACCTACCCCCATAAATATTAACATGTTTTAAGACATAGACCCATGACTATTTACATGTTTTAGGACCTAGACCCATCACTATCAACATGTGTTAAGACCTAGACCCATCACTATCAACATGTTTTAAGATCTAGACCCATGACTATTAAACTTTCTAGGCTTTAAGGAGCATTTTCACTGGTGATTTATATTATTAAAAGTTGAGACTTTTTCTTAGAATCATACGCCAGGATTAAGGTGAGAAAATAGGGCCTTAACTGTCATTTGTCAATATGTGAAAGGCAACAATTTGTAAACTTCTAGTTATAAAATCTGCTGGGCTGCATTTATAAATAGAAAACAAGCAGCAATAATCAACAAAAAAGATGACTGATGTTGTGGATGTTTTAAAGTATGAAAGCTTTATTTCTGAATTTTAACAATAACATTCTTTTGTTATTCTAGTGTATTGACAAATACACCAATCTTCATGACATACTGTTAAAACAAATAATTCATAAGTCTGGAGTTATTACCCTTTGTTGAGTGTTCATACTGCCATGTTTAACTGGAACATAATTCTGTGACTATAAATAGCACATTCAGTTATGTGAAAGTCTTGAAAGGTTTCACTTCATTGTTCTTTAGTTATTGCCTTTTGTTATTTTTTTCTTTTGGAAAAGTGCAAAGTAAATTAATAATATTCCCGAAGAGTTCAAGACCATTTTTAATCACTGACAATATTCTAGAAATGTTCTCATTATGCATAAGTATAGAAAACAATAAAACCCCAAAACTCTTATCACAAGAGTAATACTTGGTCTTACCAACTACTTTTAAAACAGAACACCCACTATAAACATAAAATTATTAAAAATGGATTCACGGCCTTGGAGCGGTCAATGCCAAGCAGTAGGGGTTTAAACCAGTTTGAGGGCTTATACGACAAGGACATATTAAAAATGCAAAAGATGACCATGCTGGGTTTTTTCTGCTACTTAAAAAAGGCTGTAAAACAAAGCAAACGGACCCCATCCCAAAGCAAAATTTTAAAAAAATCCCAATTTCCCCCATTTTTTTTTTAGAAAGATGTGTCTAATGATTATTACATCTCAATTTTATTTCATAAACATCTAACAAAGTATGTAACAATGATTTATGTGATTTTGTTTTCCTAATTTGAATTAAAGGCCTGATGTGTCAATATAAGTTGATAAAAAAAAATCAAATTTGCCATTTTATCGATTTAAAAAATCCCAATTTGATAAGACTCCTTTTCCCAAAATGGCTGGAAAAACCTCTGTGGCTAATAGGATCAGTACCTATTAAAAATGCAAAAGAAGACCTTGAAAAGGTCAATAACCAGTCTTAAGATGTTTTCTTTGACATTTTCAGAACAGATGTCCAAAAAACATTTAAGTTACAGTTCTGGTACACTAGTCTTGTACTGTTGTGACCTATAGGGACTGAGTTTTGTCTCAGACTCTTCTTAAACTGAGACATCTGTTACTGTAAATACAAACAAAAATAGCTTCTGCTCAATTATAAGAGAACAAATTGAACTATTACCATGCAACTTCATAATTAGATTTTTATGTCCCCCAGTCTATACTGGGGGACATATTGTTTTTGCCCTGTCTGTTTGTTTGTTGGTTTGTTTATTGGTTTGTTGGTTTGTTTGAACAAACTTTAACATTGGCCATAACTTTTGCAATATTGAAGACAGCAACTTGATATTTGGCATGCATGTGTATCTCATGGAGCTGCACATTTTGAGTGGTAAAGTTCAAGGTCATCCTTTAAGGTCAAAGGTCAAATATATGGGTCAAAATTGCTCAAAAGGGGATATCATAGTGTTTCACAAACACATCACTTGTTTTTTATTTGGGCTTCACTCCGGATAGTTTATATATGGCCATTTAAATGTAAATTGATTTATTTTCCTTTCCCATGCTTACATTTAAAGAGTCTTGTTCACATTTTGGAAAAATGACGAAAAAAAAGAAAAAGAGTCACACATTCAAAAATTAAATGTATATTACATAGTGTAACTATAAATATTAACAAAATGACATCTCGAGTGGGCCGTTATTCGTATCTGGCGGGCCAATATAAATTTTATTTACCTGCTTAGCCGTGCCGATTTTATATCTGAAAAGAATCGGATCGCGCAGCTTATACTGAACAAAATGGCTTCCGATTTCAGTCTAAGCCAACGGAGAGAAATAAATGTATGCCACACATCTACGAAAAAATCGAAAATAATGATAATTAAACGTAGCACTTGATTGGAATGATTAAAAAAATCTATTGCAACTGTAACCGTACTGTACTGTAGATTAGGTCAGTGACACTCTTTGAGAGTTAACCCTTTGCATGCTGGGAAATTTGTCTTCTGCTAAAATGTTGTCTGCTGAATTTATAAAATTAGCATTTCCTCCAATATTTTTCAAAGAATACTATCAGAATGGCAAACAGTTTGGATCCTGATGAGACTCTACGTTCTGTGGCGTCTTATCTGGATCCAAACTGTTTGCAAAGGCCTTCAAAATTCGGTTCCAGCACTCACTGAAAGGGTTAACATGAGTCATAAAAACACAACATTTAGTAAACGACACGCTTACCTCGATTTAAACTTTAGTCCAATTCTTATAACAATAAATTACAACAATATGCACTTCCATTTTCTGTTCTTCCACGTTTAATTTAAACCACACCATTTGTTGGAAATGTTTGTATCGAATGCTAGCCATTCTGACCAACGGTTTAAGAAATCGAATGACTCGGAGTGATTTATTTGATTCCTATCGAAGTTTTCAATTATGCATGACGAACACACAATCCGAAATACGTTTTGGATTCGTTTGATGCTTTAAAAAATATTGTACTGTTTAATAAACAACCACGTCAGAATTGTCGGCCATAAAATCCAGAGTGTCTAGCTCAAACTAGGGTGTTTCGTCACAATAATGAAGTCACACCAGATACATCATTAATTGCGTAATAAATAATTATTGAATGGCAATAAAAGAAGGAAAGCTAGTTATGAATAATTATAAGTTATTGAGCAACATTGGATGATATTTAATATAAATGATAACACACGGCAGAGCTGGGCCGGACGTCTATAATTAGCCCTAGCCGCATAATGGCCCGCGGGTCGTTATGACGGCAGCGGGCCGATTATACATGTAGACGTTCGGCCCATCTCTGCCGTGTGTTATTGTCTAAATGTATTATATTCTTACAGCAAAATAACACTTGCGATTTAAAAAGAAATGATAAAAAAATACGATTGTTTCTTGATTATCTGCAATCAAAATCCCAAAAAATAAAGTGTTAAAATAACATTTTAGTAACAGTTCTAGTACAGTTCTGCACTGTTGTGACCTATATGAACTGACTTTTGGTGTACTCTTTTACTACAAATTGAACAGAGACATCTGTTACTCAAAGGTGATTGATCAAAATATATGCATGATACAGCATGTGCAGCCTCTTAACCATTTGCATGCTGGGAAATTTGTCGTCTGCTAAAATGTTGTCTGCTAAATTTCTAAAATTAGCATTTTCTTCGATTTTTTTTCAAAGAATANAACGAGGAATGTTTTGAGAAAAGAAATATTTTCTTAAGATGTCTTAATCAGTATAGAATTAGTCAAAATGAAAATACAAGAGTGAAAATGGTAAAATCTAGGTCGGATTATAAGTTGACGATAAGAAAATGTAGATACAATTATGATAAAGAAAAAACAAATAAACTGTTGAGTAACAGGCACAAAAATGCTCGTTTATATTGGAATATGTTAAAGGAATCTGCTGGTATCAAAAAGTCAAATATATCAATGTCAATGTTTGAAAGTTATTTTAAAGCTGTTAATAATCCAGAAGATAGGTATTTTACGCCTGATGAAGATATTATGTTTTTTATTGATAGGTACGAAAATGATGAATTTAAAATTATGTTCAGTGAATTAAACACATGTATAACTATTACGGAAATAACAGCTGCCATTAACCAGTTGAAAACCAACAGGTCAGGTGGTCCTGATTGTTTAATAAACGAAATGTTTTCTGTCGGTAAAAATGCATTAATGAATGTTTTTTATACATTGTTTAATAAGATTTTTGAAAACGCATACTTCCCTAAGCGCTGGTCAGAAGGCTTTGTGATCCCACTTCATAAAAAAGGCAGTATAAATAATGTGGATAATTACCGTGGTATAACTTTATTGAGTTGTTTAGGTAAGCTGTTTACTAGGATTATAGATAATAGATTGAAATCATGGGCCGAAAAGTATAACGTGTATATAGAAGCCCAAGCAGGATTTAGGGCAAATATGAGTACGGTAGATAATATATTTGTGCTTAATAGGTTAATAACACATGTTCTGAATCAAGGGAAACAACTTTATACATTGATGGTCGATTATACTAAAGCCTTTGACTATGTGGTTCATGAAAATCTTTGGTTTAAGCTGATACAGCTGGGACTGAGAGGTAATATACTTAACATTGTTAAATCAATATATGATTCTGTTAAGTCTAGAGTTAAGTATTGCAATAAGTTAAGTGATGAATACACATGCACTCTTGGTGTACTTCAGGGGGAGTGCTTATCTCCCTTTTTATTTTCTATGTTTAGTAATTATTTAGAAGATATGTTTATTCATAACAATGCAGATGGTATAGATGTTAATATGTTTAAGATATTTATGTTGCTGTATGCCGACGACATTGTCGTTTTTGCAACTTCGGTTGAATCATTACAGCTTAGTATTGATATATTATATGATTAGTGTATAACATGGTAACTGAAGGTTAATGTTGCGAAAACAAAAGTTATAATATTTAAAAAAAGGTGTTTCTATTTCTAAAGACATAGCATTTTATTATAATGGCGAACAAATTAAAATAGTTAACAAATTCTGTTATTTAAGTGTGGTTTTTACTACAGGAGGGTCGCTTAGTACCGAACAAAGAACGTTGGCCGGACAGGCCCAGAAAGCCATTTTCACTTTGAATAAATATTTGTATAAGTTTACTTATATACCGCCAAAACACAAGTTGGAACTTTAAGATAAGCTTGTATCGCCAATTTTACACTATTGTTGTGAAATATGTTGTTTTGCGAATGACTTATCAATTGAGACATAACATATGCGATTTTGCAAACAATTGCTTTGTGTGAAGAAAACTACTCAAAACGATTTTATAGATGGCGAATTAGGCAGAGTATCTTTTAAAACTATACATATGTATAGGGCTATTTAATATTGGTTACGAATTCTTCAAACGAAAGAAAATAAGTATATTCTTCTTGTGTATAACTTATTAAAGAATGATTAAGAACTGTATCCCGATAAAACAAATTGGTGCTCCTTATCGAAGAACTTATTATGTTCGCTTGGTTTTGTTGATGCCTGGACTTTTCAAGGTGTAGGTAATAATGACATGTTTCTATATGTGGTTAGCAGAGATTGAATGATCAATTTATACAGAACTGGTACGCCAGATTAAATCAGTCTAGTAGAGCCTTATTCTACAACACAATTTCATCATTTAGATTTCAACCATATCTCGAATGTTTTAATATTAGTAAGTTTTGTCAATCTTTTTCTCGTTTTCGAGTCTCATCGCATAGATTGCATATTGGGGCTGGTAGATGGACCAGACCTTTGAGTACCCCAAAAAGTGATAGAAAATGTGCAAGATGCAATACAATTGAGGATGAGTATCATTTTGTTATGGAATGTGTAATGTATACTGACATTAGGAAAAACTATATTGGCAGAAAATATTGGTTTAGACCTAGCATGGCTAAATTTGTAGATCTTATAAAGTCAGAAAATAAGAATATACTAAGGAACCTATATTCATAAAGTTTTATTATTAGAAATGAGGTAATGTATAGAAATTGACACAGTACAAAATTTATACATTCTGTGTTTCTTGTGATACTGTAAATAAATGTTTTCTATGTTTCTTTGTACTTGAATTGTATATTGATTCATGTTTTCTATGTGTTCCCTGTGAAACTGTAAATATGTCTGATGTACTATATGTATGCTCCTTGGTGTATTACAGAAATCTTACGCAAACTATGTGTACGTGTTTGTTGGTTACCTATACATACATTTTTTAATACGGTTATTAAATATGATATGATGCCTTAATGCCGTTTTTATTATTAAATATACAAGACTATGAAAGCGTTGTTATTCGCAACTGTAAAGTATTGTTGTGAAATACAATTACATGATTACATTTACATACATTTTGTATTACTATTTATAGATATGACATGATGCCTTAATACCCTTATATATTATATACCTTATATTTACCAGACATTAAAGCTGTACAACTTTAAAGTACTGAAGTGAAATAAATTTGGAATTTTAAAGCAAAATGCTAATATCATACCATATAAGCGTTTTGTCGTATGAATAGATATGACAAAAACATCCATAATGTCTGTCTTACTCGTTAAAGCATAAGGAAGTTTAAGATCTTACAATTAGGGTATTATAACGTGTCATTATAAGTCTAGTTTCCACAATATTTGTCTTACATGTTTTTTTCGGTAAGTCAAATATATGACACGTGGATNGCCAAAGAAGTTGAAATGGAACCAATGGCTGATCAGTTTAGCCGGTAATTTATTAAAGACTTACATTTCCAAATATAACATAAACCATGTGGCTTCATTCAGCTTGCCTGTTTCAACTTCCTGTGCATACAATATTCTTCCTTTGTAAAAACAGCAATGCAATGTACATGTTTGTGTTCTTGATTTCATCTTAAACTGTTCTTGAAATAAGATGTCCTTAAAACTTTCTTAAACTGTTCTTTTAATTTTTCCAAGAACAATTAACATAATTGCATATTTTATGTAAATGAACATTAAACACCATGGGAACACTAAAATGAAAATAAAAGTAACTTTGCCAATCATGGTCCATGTTTTTTGTGACCATGTCCAACCATGGTCTGGCTTTTGTCACCATTGCTGACCATGGTCACCATTGCCGACCATGGTCCATGTTTTTTGCGACCATGGCCAACCATGATCTGTCTTTTGTCACCATTGCTGACCATGGTTAACCATGGTCACCATTGCCGACCAGTGTCCATGTTTTTTGTGACCATGGTCAACCATGTTCCTGATCATGTTCCACCACAGTTTTTGATGGCTGACAATCAAATACCATGGTCAACCATCAAAAACCATGGTGCCTGGGTAAGGTTGATGTTGCATTCATGTTTTATCTTGAGCATACATTGGCATATATATTTACTTTTAAACTACAAGAAACATGATACTGTGGAAACCCTCTAAACCGGATCTTCTCTATACAGGAATCCTCTCTAAACCGGAAAAATGTCCGGTCCAATTTTTTTACCTATAAAACCATGCGTAAAATATCTCCTCAAGACCAGAATCCCCTCAATTCCGAATACCGGTCATTGTTTGGTACAAAATTGGGTCATTCCATACGTAATTGTACCTCTCTAAACCAGTCACGGCAAGTTTATTGCACCTCAGACCTAGTGTCAAAAACTTGTGAATAGCGGATTAAAGACACATGAAATTAATAAAGGTGGTCGAAAAATTGTCAAACTGAAAAAATCGCAATACAATTTAAAGAGATTAGGCCTGTGATGTTTATTTCAATCAATACAAGTGATAATACTGATTATAATTACTGATAACAAACATAGGGTTATTTTGTGTGTTTTGCTTTTGATGAATGAAGCCGTGCTAAATTTAAATGAGCTTAATGCTAATTAATTTTGAATTGTTTATTAAAATTGCTAATTTAGTGTCACATAAAATAGTGATTTGCAGAGTTCTTGAAGCAGTTGCATTTAGATTTTCAAATTGGCAGTTAAGATAACTAAGACTAAAAATGTCCGAACCTCCTTCTAAGCGAAGGCGCGTGGAATTGTCTCTAGAATACAAAATTACATTGATCAAAGAGTCAGAGATGTTGCCTAAACCTACACTAAAGATACTGTCAGAGAAATATGGGGTAGGAAAGTCGACAAACGGGGATATCGTGCGGAAAAAGTCTGTGTACATGTCTCATTGGGAAAACAACTCTTCACCCAACAAAAGTCTGTTTAACAATGAGATGAAATTTGTTTGGGACTTTTGTATTGTTAGGGCTAAGTTATTGCCGATCTCTGTTGCGATCATACAGGAGAAGGCACTGAGCTTTGCTAAGGAACTTGGATGTATTTGACCTTCTGAAAGTAATATAGTATATTTCCCCTCTAAACCGGAATCCTCTCTAAACCGGATTTTCCTCTCGGTCCAGGGGGTGTCCGGTTTAGAGGGGTTCCACTGTACTTGGTTTACTTTTAAAACAGTGCATTCTGACATTTTGCATGTGCTTGAAAAAATATCTTTAGTAATAATATTTGCTTTTAAAACATTACAACTCATAATTATTGAGACAACCGGGTCTTGTTATAAAAGGGCTTGCATTACTAACCAAATGATGTATCAACTTGCAGGTTTATAATTAATATAAATAAATTTCACTTTTGCCACATTTAGCATTTGGTTTAAATTTAAATTCCCTTGTGGATTTGTCGTAATAATTGGAAACGGAACATTGCTTAGTGCATGCATTTTGCATAACGTCATTTAGGCATGTTCCATGGGAATAACCCCGTCCCAAAATGGTGTCAATTTGTATAAACTTCTTAAATAGAACTATACTTTCAGAAAATGGCAAATGTGTTTGTGTTTATGAAGTTTTTTAACACATGTTTCATCAATATTGGCTGTTTCTGCTTTTAAACATGGAATTCATGATACAATCTTTGGGACATTCGGGTAATAGAATGTGAGTATAGACTTTTGATAAGTGGAGGCATTAGTGCCTAACTGACTGCGATAATCACAGTCATGGTCGATTAATTAAGTTGGTAATGTAGTGCATTTAAGTGTGGGTAATATGTGATGTGTTGAGTAGTAATAATGTGCACAGTAAATGCTCACTGTTTGAAACAGTGAATTATCAGTTTTAATTCAGTGATATTTCTCTATAAACCACCGGAAAGCAAAAAATAAATGCTGTCATCATGGAATGGCTTGTGGGCAAACAATTATGGCATGCTAATGTGATGAAGGAATGTTGCAAATATAGCTTATTAGACAAAGTAATATTACCCTTAAGGTGTGAAAAGGCCTTCCGAAAATCCTGATGACTAAAGTGAAAGAAGAGATCATATTGTACCATTTTAATGCCCTTGCCCTGATAAACTTCCTTCGCTCTCCTCTCTTACTTTCTGGAAAAAAAAGAAGTTCATTCCTTAAAGTGAAGGGGCCTGTCGCTATTATAAATATTAATATTGCCCATCCTCTTTTTTTCTAGGTCCCCAAAGAAGTATTTGTTTTTGAAACCACGAAATTCCAAGCTGTCTAATAAAAACAATTTTACAGTATTTAAATTATGTATTAAGTACGAAAACCTGATTTTTGTGGCAATTCCAATTGTCTCTTGTTGAGTTATTATATGCATACAAAAAATTATATCATGGAATTCCACAAGAAATATACGAAGAGCAATAACTAAAAAAAAACACTGAAGAGAAAGTTTAAGTGCTTGCACTCTGTACTTACCACGATACACTACAATTCTGTTATATCGAGGTTCGTGGGATCCACGGAAAGCAATTGCAATATATCCGATTGTGCTATAACTTGTCAGGTCAATCACGTATATATATGTATGCATAAGAATTGTTTGGCAATCTCAAAACACATTATTTACCTATCTTATTGCATTATGTGTTCTATCCATATGTTATACATTGGTATATCAAAAAACAATAATCCATGTAAGTATTTTCAAATGAAACTTCATGGGTGTATAGATATGAATGAGGAGAAGTGCCACGCACAAGAACCATAACCTTCCACATTCTTAAATAAGAGTTATTGCCCTGTGTTGTTTTCGTATGATGTCCGTCACAAATTATTTAGTGCTATATACCAGAAACTATATAAGATTTTACCATGAAACTAAATGGGTGTATAGATATGAATGAGGAGAAGTGCCATGCTTATGAACCATAACCTTACCTGTTCTTAAATAAGAGTTATTGCCCTTTCTTGTTTGTGTATGATGTTACTTTTCAGGGCTATATCTCAGATACTATACAAGATTTCAATATCCTTTTACGTCATCAAAGACGGCCCGTGTATGTCTTTCCTTAAAGAGGACAATTGGTTCAGATTGGTTTTGCCAAATTCCTCAATCAAACTAAATTGTATGCTGTGCAAAGCACTACATGAACCGAATGGTCTCACATACAATACAAGATTTCAAAATAAAACTTCATGGGTGTATAGATATGAATGAGGAGAAATGCCATGCACAAGAACCATAACCTTACACATTCTTAAATAAGAGTTATTGCCCTTTGTTGTTCTTGATGTAACTTTTCAGGGCTATATCTCAGATACTTTACAAGATTTCAAAATGAAACTCCATGGGTGTTATAGATATGAATGAGGAGAAGTGCCATGCACAAGAACCATAACCTTACATGTTCTTAAATAAGAGTTATTGTCCTTTGTTGTTCATGTATGATGTCACTTCTCAGGGCTATATCTCCGATACTATACAAGATTTTAATATGAAACTTCATGGATGTATTGATATCAATGAAGAGAATTACAAAGCATCAGACAAATACAGTTATTGCCCTGTTCATCCATCTGCACCCATCAATAAAGAAAAATTATTTCGCGGGGATATCAATTCAATGAATTTGCTTGTTTCTTCTTTTGTTTTATACTAACAGGGAGGGCTATATAAATTATACAAGAAGATATATGCGCCATAGCATAACATGGACCATAATTCATCGTAGTATTAACTGTTTAAAGCTGTGCATATGTGCAATTAATTAGATGACATAATTGCCCTACGGCAGAAAGGTGGTGCAAATGAAGTTAGTTTTCAAATTAACTGATTTTGCATAAATGTCCGTTGTCAACCCTTATTTTCACAATTAACGCTTAAATATAGTTTTTTTTAATATATTTCTTGTTTATAAAGATTGCTTTCCATTGTGCTTCCAGTGCATGTGCATGTTATAATCAGTTACTTGTAATTATGACAAGCGTATAAGTCACATGGCCAGTATTTCCATTTTATTCTTAATGTATGTCAATTTTGAAGCCATTCTAAATGTTTTTCCATTTTGAAGCCATTCTAAATGTATGTCCATTTTGAAGCCATTCTAAATGTATGTCCATTCTGAAGCCATTCTAAATGTATGTCCATTTTGAAGCCATTCTAAATTCATTTCCATTTTGAAGCCATTCTTAATGTATGTCCATTTGGAAGCCATTCTAAATGTATGTCCATTTTGAAGCCATTCTAAATGTATGTCTATTTTGAAGCCATTCTAAATTTATGTCCATTTTGAAGCCATTCTAAATGTATGTCCATTTTGAAGCCATTCTAAATGTATGTCAATTTTGAAGCCATTCTAAATGTTTTTCCATTTTGAAGCCATTCTAAATGTATGTCAATTTTGAAGTCATTCTTAATATATGTCCATTTTGAAGCCATTCTAAATATTATGTCCTTTTTGGAAGCCATTCTAAATGTTTATTTATTTTGAAGCCAGATATTGCCAACAGTCGTCACTTATTTCAGTTTAATTTTGCTTCCAGTTGGGCCATCCATCCTGTTACCTGCAGGATGCTGAAATCACTTTAGAGATAGCACCCATGTATAACCAGAATTCATTTTTTTGTAGTCAGTGCAAATCCATATTGTTTCCAGCTTATTTTCAGTATTGTCATTCAAAATTAGTGTGTAATCAGTTTGTTTGCAATGCATTCCAGCATAAAAAAAAAGAAATCTATTTCCTAAGGCTGATTCTAGGCCATACTTAGCTGCCAAATATCAATACCCGTAGATCACCTTTATTGTCTGTATTCTTGATTGTATCAGCGATTTTAATTGAACCAGAATCCTGCTTTTTGATGCAAGCATTTTGCAAATTTCACACTTTTGACTCCATTTTGATGCAAATGTTATCAGGAACCTAACTCCATAAAATATTTTATTATCCCTTTGCATGCTGGGAAATTTGTTGTCCTAAAATGTTGTCTGCTGAATTTCTAAAATTAGCATTTTCTTCGATTTTTTTTCAAAGAATACTATCAGAATAGCAAACAGTTTGGATCCTGATGAGACGCCACGTTCTGTGGCGTCTCATCTGGATCCAAACTGTTTGCAAAGACCTTCAAAATCCGGTTCCAGCACTGAAAGAGTTAATACAAATAGTATTTTTTGCATAGTATTTTCCCTTACATGTTGCAGAGCATTTTACCAACATGCAGAAACAAAATACATCTGTGCTTCAGAATTTAGACCACTGAAAATATCATTTGAATCTTCCAATTTTCAGACACAGGCTCATTTGACTTTAATAATATGTATAAATAATTATGAAATTTGGCATATAAACTCATTGAACTTTACATTAATGGACCATGAGTGTCTATAAATTGTAAAACAAGCTGTCATCAATGAGAAAATAGTTTTCAGAATTGTTTATTAAATTAATATACTTTTTTTTTCGTTTACACAAATATTTAACTTTTAAACTTTAGATTTTGGCAGTGTACAGTCAATTATATATACATTTTCATGGTTATAATTAAACATTCAAGTGATATAGAGGAAATTTGTTGAATTGGGTGGAATATTGATTTTAATTCCCGAGTGATCATAGAAAATATATTTTCTATGATCACGAGTGAATTCAAATTGATATTCCACCGCATCCAACAAATTTTCTTTTTATTTTATGCTTCCAAATGATTATTTTTGTATTTTTGCACACAAAAAACATTTCCGGTAAAACAATGAAAATTATCAATAATTTTCACTGCCAATTTTCACTGTTGAAACAGTAAATTATCAGTTTTATTTTACTGATATTTCTCTATAAACCACCGGAAAGCATAAAATAAAAAGCATTAATTTTATAAAAGTGAAAAAACACTGGTATGATAATAACGCTTTAGTGGTTTTCCTTACTCAACACGAGATGGCTACTTCAACTGCTAACCCTTTGCATGCTGGGAAATTTGTCGTCTGCTGAAATGTCGTCTGCTGAATTCCTAAAATTAGCATTTTCTTTGATTTTTTTTTTCAAAGAATACTATCAGAATAGCAAACAGTTTGGATCCTGATGAGACGCCACGTTTTGTGGCGTCTCATCTGGATCCAAACTGTTTGCAAAGGCCTTTAAAATTTGGTTCCAGCACTGAAAGAGCTAAAAGGTTGTGTAAAAAGATGGTTTTTATATGATTTTGACTGATATATTTTCTTGAAAAAGACTTCTTGATTTTGTACATAGCTTATGGTTTGTGTTCACAGAAATTGTGATGCCTCAAGACAATTTTTATAAATACTAGTTCTACATTTAACCCTTTGAGCGCTGGAACCGGATTTTGAAGGCCTTTGCAAACAGTTTGGATCCAGATGAGACGCCACAGAACGTGGCGTCTCATCAGGATCCAAACTGTTTGCTATTCTGATAGTATTCTTTGAAAAAAAACAAAGAAAATGCTAATTTTAGAAATTTAGCAGACAACATTTTAGCAGACGACAAATTTCCCAGCATGCAAAGGGTTAGAAAAGGTAGGATGGTTCTTGCCTTCACTTTTTTGCCTTTGAGTCATTAATCTATACAGCTTAATGACTAAAACTCTCATAACTACCGGTATATGTTTATTATTGGAAAAGGTAAATTAATTCTCTACTTCACTTTGATTACTTTGATCTTTTTTAAATGTTTTAAATTATTTAGCTCAAAGCTATTTTATTTTATAGGCAGGGCATTTTCCAGCTACTGTTTTGATCAGTTACGTATGGAGCCATCATTTGTTTTCATTTGACAAAACTATTAAAATCAAAGCAAAAATGATTGACACTTTCTTCTGACATCATCAAAAGCGGCATGTGTATGTCTAGTATTTTTTGTTTAGAGACATATGGCTTAGGGTTGGTTTTGCCAAATTTCTCAATCAAAAGAATTTGTACGTTGTGTACAGGACTTCATGAACTGAATGGTCGGGATACATTATCTGTTGTTTTTTTAAATAATTTTAAGTGCGTTCGCTTTTTTGTCAACACCAAAGTGATTTTACTTTTTTGTCAACACCAAAGTGATTTCACTTTTTGTTCATCACCAAAGGGATTTTACTTTTTGGTTAACACCAAAGTACATAACCATGGTGAAATACGTCATTAATTTCTTCTTCCTTATCATCTTTGTCAAGGTCTGTTTTTTTCATTGAGACCATGGCTTTCGCAAATTAAACTTGGTTGGTTTGATCCATGTCAATTTCTCACAAAAATCATGTGTGGATGTTGGAATCATGGCAGAAACTTGAGGTATTTATGATGTAGTATTATGAAGATAATGTTTATGCCATTATAGTATTTTACAGATAACGTAATAAACAGTTAACCCTTTGGTCGCTGGAACCGGATTTTAAAGGCCTTTGCAAACAGTTTGGATCCAGATGAGACGCCACAGAACGTGGCATCTCATCAGGATCCAAACTGTTTGCTATTCTGATAGTGGTCTTTAAAAAAAAGTGAAAAAAATGATGATCTAAGAAATTCAGCAGACGACATTTTAGCAGACGACAAATTTCCCAGCATGCAAAGGGTTAATGCAATAAACAGTTTATGTAATTAACAATTAATTTTATAAACAAATAAAATAGTAAACAGTTAATGCAATAAATAGTTATTGTAATAGACATATATTGTAATAAACAGTTAATGCAATTAACAGTTAATGCAATAAACAGCTTATGTAATTAACAATTTGTTTAATAAACAGATAAAGTAGAAAACAGTTTATGTAATAAAAAGTTAATACAGTAAACAGTTTATGTGATGAGAGTTTAGCATGAGCATTGAAGGATAAACAAGATGACTGCTAAGTAGTCTCTGAAAATGTGAAGAATACAATAATTTAGTTTATCAATTCAATCTAAATTGATAATTAAGGCCAACAGCCCATACAAAAAATATAAGGCTACTATTCCATCTATCCGCATCCATATCCGCATCCGCAAAATCATAATACAGA
The DNA here is from genome assembly GCA_007657795.1 of Dreissena rostriformis. Classification (NCBI taxonomy): domain Eukaryota; kingdom Metazoa; phylum Mollusca; class Bivalvia; order Myida; family Dreissenidae; genus Dreissena; species Dreissena rostriformis. Next base: position 70,151 of record VMBQ01002813.1, on the reverse strand, counting down.
CGCTCAATTCCATTTATCCGCGAACGTATCTTTCTTTTTTGGGGGAAAAATGTTCGCGAAAAGACCTGTGTTTCAATGTACTACAATGAAATTAAACAAACAAGGACAATATGTCACTTTAATTTTTCACAAATCCTGATTTGAAAACAATCAAACTTCCGTATTCTGAACAAACTAACATTTTCATTTGCAAAATCGAAATCACATTATTCCTTTCACAAACAGATTATTTAAATTATTTGAAGTGAAAATAGAGTCCCGATGTGCAGTACTGCGTTGGTTGTATAATTGAGGATCATTTTTCACGAATATAATTAGTTTTTCAGTCGATTGTTGAGATGACATCTTTTCCTCGTCATGCTAAATGCCGTCCGTATCTTGTCCGCATCCGCATAAGAACGCTCACTTGAGCGTTCTTTTGCAGATGCCTATAGCGCGTGTGGATGTGCGGATGCAGATGCAGATGAATGACATAAGCGCAGTGCATTTCAACTTGTTCTATTTTTTTGCGGATATGCGGATGCGGATACGGACAGATGGAATACTAGCCTTACAAATGTACATGCAGTGCAGATGGTGATGATAATAGACATATCCCGGAAAATTACGAGTTTAGAAAAGCACACTATCACCCCAGTACAAACAAAGCTGGTCCATTATATCAACCAATGATAGCTTTACTTTAAATAATAATGGTTCATATGGTGTGTGATTTTGAAAGGATTATTAATGGGTCAGCTTTATTTGTACCAGCAGATAAGTCGGTTTTCCCAACAGGTTGCTTTTTCCGGGATACATATATTTAATGAACATAACTATAATCTTGTATTCAACAGGAAAAACACCCAATAATAGATTGCCAACCAGAATGAAACAGAATTGTGATAATATTGTCACAGAATTAGTGAGTCAGAATACCTAATAGCCCCGTCACACCGGACTGGCGTCCTTACGGCGACCTAAGACTATGTTTCTGGAAATTTCTGATTGTCTTAGTAAGGACGCCAAAGACTTTTTCGGTAAAAATGCTGTTTTAGCCTTCCCGTCACACCAGCTTCCTGGTTTATGGCGTTCTACGCATCCTCACGGTGTCCTTAATATGTCCCTCGTGACCTTACTGCATTCTTACTGCGTCCTTACGGCAACCAAAGCTGACCTAAAGACGCACTGGGGTTGCAGTAAGAACGCCATAGTCATAGTAGGGTCGCAATAGACACCGTAAGGACGCAATGAAGTCGCAGTAAGGACGCCATAGTCGTTCTGAGGACTCAATAGACGTACAAAGGACGTACTAAAGTCCCAATAAGGTCGCTGTACGGTCGCCTAACAGTCAATGATCATTTTCTGTGGGTTTGAGCGGCGACCACACGACGTCCATGGCGACCTTACAGCCACCCTACCACGTCCCAACTACAACTATTGCGTCTCTACGGCGTCGCTACGACATCCTTAACAGAATGCCATAACATGTTCAAAGTGAACCGTGGGCTCGCGTCCTGAGCAATTTTCGGCATCCTCACTGCGTCCTTACTGCGTCCCTCCGGCGTCTATGGCGTCCTCACTGCGACCTGGGTCGCCGTAAGGCCGCAGTTAGGACGCCAGTCTGGTGTGACGGGGGTATAAGGGCACAGGGCATAATAAGTGTCATATTGAGCATATCTGAATCTGTAAGAGCAAATGAATAGTGTATCAGAATATATTTTTATGTAATGCATGTATTAAATCTGTAAAGGCACACAAATGATGTTTTAGAATATACATTAACCCTTTGAGCGCTGGAACCGGATTATAAAGGCCTTTGCAAACAGTTTGAATCCAGATGAGACGCCACAGAACGTGGCGTCTCATCAGGATCCAAACTGTTTGCTATTCTGATAGTATTCTTTGAAAAAAAATCGAAGTAAATGCTAATTTTAGAAATTTAGCAGAAGACATTTCAGCAGACAACAAATTTACCAGCATGCAAAGGGTTAATATAATGAGTGTATCAAAACACATTGGGTTACAAAATGTGAATATCAAATACTTTTGATCATAGAATGAATGTATCAGAACGCTTCATACTACTGAATGACTGTATATAATGTCACAGAAAGGGTTTGTCAAAATGAACATTGGACAGAGTTCCAGATAGAGGGGGTATTTGTAAAAAAAAATCAAATACCCTGTATTTATGGTTAGTAGAGGTTATTGGTATACAAAGGCAAATGATTTAGGGGTACTTGTTAAAATTGAAAATCATGCAAAGAACTAGGGCTGTGACAAATCCAAAAAAATTGTTCGCATCCATCTCCAAATCCGAATAAGGTTTCTTGCAGTTTTTCGGATCCGGATCCTTCAAATAAGAGAAAATGAGAATTTTCTGTCTAAATTAAAGAAATCAATGTTTTAGAAGTATAATTTGACTAAAAAACATTTATAACAAAAAATATTACAAAGTTCTTGTTTAACTTTTTTTTTCTGCAAAAAAAACAACAATTCACAAACAGTTCAATGTATGACTCTTTAACTTAAAATGGTATTCTGGTTGTTGACATATGTTTAACTTTTTAGTTGGTCTTAACAGATTTTATCATAATACAAGAAAGTAAGAAACCTTAAGAGCTGGAGAATAACAACTAGATAAAGATTAACTATACTAGAGGAAATCAAGAATCAATACAGCACTAATAAAAATATATTTTAACATTATTTAGCAAATTAACAATGTCAAAATAAAACGAAACCTTAACACGTATTCACTTAATAGTTTGCTCGTTAACAACTTAACAAACACTTCACTGTTCATTGTTCATACAGTTTGAAGTTTGTTTTAACAAAAATTAACATATCAACATTTTCGTAAATTTTCCGGCCCGACATGTTGCGAAAATCGGTACTTTATACAATAAAAGCCGAAGAATCTCGAATGATCTGCTATTTGACTGTCACACGTCCATAAATATTGACTATTAAACGTACCTTTTATCTTTTAAACAGAACCAGTCTGTATAAAAAACAATACTCCTGAAAATAGCGCTAGGTTACATACAACTATGAAAATTAATATTCGGAACCAAAATTTCCAGGGGTGGATTCGTACCCGCGAATCTGAAGTTGGATCCGATAACATCGGATATTTCGGGTACCCGTCACAGCCCTACAAAGAACATATATAAGGTCATTTTTTTGTTGTAAATAAATCTGAAATAAATGTTTCAAAATAATTATTATGTTTACCTGCTCGTTTATACTCTTATCACTTGTTAGCATAGGATTTCAAACATTAAAAGCCTACTTCTGTCTAAGCTCTCAAAATACTCTTTATAAATCTCCAATGCCCTTTAACCCTGATGGTCAGGGGGTTATATACCTCTTAACAAATAGGTCAGGGGGGAAAATACCTCTTGACCAAAAGGTTAATGAGTAAAATTCCTCTTGACAAATAGGTTAGGGGGTAAAATACCTCTTGACAAATAGGTGAGGAGGGAAAATACTTCTGGAGAAATAGGTTAGAGGTTTTAATACCTTTTGGCAAATAAGTTAGGGGTAAAATACCTCTTGGGAAATAGGTTAGAGATTATAATACCTCTTGGCAAGTAGGTAAGGGGGTAAAATACCTCTTGACAAATATGTGAGGGGGTAAAATACCTTTTGAGAAATAGGTGAGAGATTATAATACCTCTTGACAAATAGGTGAGGGGGTTAAATACCTCTTGAGAAATAGGTTAGATGGTATAATACCTCTTGGCAAATAGGCAGGGGGTAAAAATTCCTCTTGACAGATAGGTTAGGGGGTATAATACCTCTTGACAAATAGGTCAGAGGGTATAATACCTCTTGACGAATAGGTCAGGGCTAAATATATCTTAACAAATAGGTCAGGGGGTAAAGTATCTCTTGATAAATGGGTCAGGGGGGGTAAATATATCTTGACAAATAGGTTAGGGGGTATAATACCTCTTGACAAATAGGTCAGAGGGTATAATACCTCTTGGCAAATAGATCAGGGGGTAAAATACCTCTTGACAAATAGGTTAGGGGTACCTCTTGACAAATATGTGAGGGGGTTAATATCTCTTGACAAATAGGTCAGAGGGTATAATACCTCTTGGCAAATAGGTCAGGGGGTAAAATACCTCTTGACAAATAGGTTAGGGGTACCTCTTGACAAATAAATTAGGGGGTATAATACCTCTTGACAAATAGGTTAGAGGGTTTATATCTCTTGACGAATAGGTCAGGGGGTAAAATATCTCTTGACAAATAGGTCAGAGGGGTAAAATATATCTTGAGAAATAGGTAAGGGGGTAAAATATCTTTTGACAAATATGTCAGGGGGTAAAACTTATCTTGACAAATATTTTAGGGGGTAAAATAGCTCTTGACAAATAGGTAAGTGGGTAAAGTACCATTTACACATTCAAACAAATATACGCATTTGTCTTGATATCCAATATGTTTCGTTACTTAAAAAGCCTGTAAAATTAAACCTGTGACATCATGTGTGTATAAAACAGGAAACACAATAGTTGTATCAAAACTATGTATTTAATGGAAAGTATAAGGTGTTTTTGCATTTCTCTTTAATCTTTCAGTAATCCCTTTTTAATTAACCATATTTTTTACTTCAATATACTGTGAAATTATGCTTAGATTAATCTTCAAGTCTCTTCCTTTGGATCTGCATTTCATCTATACCACCATGGTCTGCTTTAAGGTTGTGTTTTTCACATCAAATTTTTCTGCCAGCTTATTAAAAAAGCATGTACATTTTTATGCCCCCCTTCGAAGAAGAGGGGGTATATTGCTTTGCACATGTCGGTCCGTCCGTCCGTCCACCAGATGGTTTCCGGATGATAACTCAAGAACGGTTAGGCCTAGGTTCATGAAACTTCATAGGTACATTGATCATGACTGGCAGATGACCCCTATTGATTTTGAGGTCTTTAGGTCAAAGGTCACAGGTCAATAGGAAAATAGTTTCCGGTTGATAACTCAAGAACGCTTACGCCTGGGAGCATGAAACTTCATAGGGACATTGGTCATGACCGGCAGATGACCCCTATTGATTTTCAGGTCACTAGGTCAAAGGTCACAGTGACCTGAAGCAGTAAAATTGTTTCCGGATGATAACTCAAGAACGCTTAGGACTGGGATCACGAAACTTCATAGGGACATTGGTCATGACCGGCAGATGACCCCTATTGATTATCAGGTCACTAGGTCAAAGGTCAAGGTCACGGTGACTCGACACAGTAAAATGGTTTCCGGACACCACTACCACCACCACTGCCACCGCTGCCGCCGCAGCCAACAACAACATCACCACCACCACCACAACCACCACCACCACCACGGCCCAAAAAAAGTTGTCGCCACTTTTTCGCAGCGTGAAAACTGTCAGTTATTCCAACTTTATTAATATTATATAATAAGAACAATCATATAAGACCATCATTTAAAGAAACCTTTCTATATTAATGTCATTGACTATATTATTACTTTTAAAGGTATGTAAATACATAAATAACTATAAGTACCCTCATAAGTCATACCTTCTTAAGACTTAATAAGCTTTATTTTGTAAGTTGTTTATAAATATCATTGTTTCCACTTGATAAAGATGACAAACAGCACATATAACTAAAATAATATAATAATGTTAAAAACAATGTAACAGTATGCTGTATACATGTTTCAAAATGATTTATTTAAAAATAGCATCACACAAATGTACATCATCTGAAAGGGAAAAAAGAAATATCAAACATCAGAAAATAAAGCATCTCAATTCAAATTGTTGCAGTAACAGTTGGTCATTTGGACATGATATACATCAACGTCTGTTGTTTACATGTTTTCTGTTAGTGGTGGATCATATCCAGGTTCAATAAAATGAATGTTTTTCACACCTATTTCTTGACAGAAAGGCCCAGGATAATTGCCAGCATCCATTCTAGTTGTCTGAAATAACATACAACATATTTTTTTACAAACTATCAACAACAGACATACACATTAATGTCCGAATTTTAACATATCCGAAATATAGTATCCCGAGTGAATGGTCTTTTTATTTCAGAAATTGTTGGTATCTTAATTAAACTATATCTTTTCCAGAACATTATAATATTGAAACTTTTAAACAGAAATGCTCACAAATGCCTTTTGAAACAAGTTTTCATGTATTTTTGTGGAGAAATCAAATGCTTTTGCTCTGGAATTGATTAAAGAAAAAGCGGCCCTAATCATCCCCACACTTTTTGAAAAAAAGGTGGGGATATTGTGGTTATCTCCGCCGTCCGTTCGTCTGTCTGTCTGTCCGTCTGTCCGTCTGTCCTGGCAAATATCTCCTCCTACACTATAAGCACTAGAACCTTGAAACTTACACACATGGTAGCTATGAGCATATGTGCGACCCTGCACTATTTGGAATTTTGATCTGACCCCTGGGTCAAAAGTTATGGGGGTTGGGGTGGGGCCGGGTCAGAGATTTTCACTCATTTTTTTTAGGTTATTTTACATTAACTTCTTTATTTCTACACCGATTCACTTCAAATTGATACTGGACCTCTCTTATGACAATACGGTCAATCTCAACCATGCATGGCCCCATTCCCAACCCTGGGGCGCCCCACCCACATAGGCCACACCCACCAAAATTGCCATTTACTATAATTTCTTCATTTCTACACGGATTCACTTCAAATTGATACTGAACTTCTCTTATGACAATACGGTCAATCTCAACTATGCATGGCCCGATTACCAACCCTGGGGCGCCCCGTCCACATAGGCCACACCCACCAAAAATTGCCATTTACTATAATTTCTTCGTTTCTACACGGATTCACTTCAAATTGATACTGA
>VMBQ01002813.1:16596-58927 GCA_007657795.1 Dreissena rostriformis | reverse complement strand
AGTGACATCTAATAGTCCTCTACCAAATTTCTTTAAATTATGCCCCTGGGGTCAAATTTGACCCTGCCCCAGGGGTCACAAAAATGAACATATGCTTATATAAAGCCTATTTTGTGCAAACTTTAAAAATCTTCTTGTCCATAACCGTAGGGCCTAGGGCTACCAAATTCGGTATGTAGTGACATCTAATAGTTCTCTGCTTCGTTTGTTCAAATTATGCCCCTGGGGTCAAATTTGACCCTGCCCCGGGTTTCACAAAAATGAAATTACGCTTAAATAAGGCCTATTTTGTGCAAACTTAAAAAATCTTCTTGTCCATAACCATATGGCATAGGGCTACCAAATTTGGTATCTAGTGACATCTAATAGTCCTCTACCATGTTTGTTCAAATTAAGCCCCTGGGATCAAATTTGACTATTCCCCAGGGGCCACAAAAATGAACATATGCTCATACAAAGCCTATTTTGTGCAAACTTTAAAAATCTTCTTGTCCATAACCATTGGGCCTATTTCTACCATATTTGGTTTGTATTAAAATCTTAATGTTCTCTACCAAGTTTGTTCAAATTATGCCACTGGGTTCAAATTCTTGTTCATAATTATAGAGCCTAGGGCTACTAAATATGGTATGTAGTGACATCTAATAGTCCTCTAACAAATTTGTTCAAATTTTTCCCCTTGGCTCAAATTTGACCCTACCCCGGGGGTCACAAAACTGAACCCTCCCAACTTTTAGCGCCCAGTGGGACAAGGGATAGAAAGAGAAAGTCACATGCTTGAGTACATTTCAACCCATGCACATTGCAAGCTTTTTTGCATAAAAAAGCAGTGGAGCGTGCAGGGCCATCATGGCCCTCTTGTTTAATGAATGTTCTAGGGCAATGGTCATTATTGTGAACAAACATGATGTTAATGAAATTCAATGTTCTGGGGCAAATGTCATTATAGATAAAATATATGATTACATATACATGGTGTAAAATAAGGGTATTGTTCAGGGACAAAATTCAATATTGTGAACAAACAATGCTAGTGGTGTTTAATTATTTTTCTATGGCATTATTCTTAGTATAAGAATGGTGTTAATTAGAGGTTACTACCTCGTTGCTTGAGGGCCAGATGTTATAATTGGCCCGCAGAGTGAATAATTGCCCCGAAGGCCGTAGGCCTAAGGGCGATTATTCACTCTTGGGCCGATTATCACTTCTGGCCCTCAAGCAACGATGGTATTAACGTCTTTAATACTTAATACTATCGTGTGTTATCCTTTATATTACATATCATCCTAATTGTTCCTTCACTAAAATATATTACCGAACCAGCTTTCCGTACTTTTATTTCATTCAATTGATTACACAATTTATGACGTATCTATCTTGTATGACGTAACTTCTGTGACGAAATACAAAATTAAGCTTGACTCTCTGGATTGTAACGACAACAATTCGGACGTTGTGATTTATTTACAGTAAAATGTTTATTTAAAAAAGCATGGAAAGAAACCAAAAACGTATTTCGGATTGTGTGTTTGCAATGTATAATTGGAAACTTCAAGAGGAATTAAGGAAATCACTCCGAGCAGTCATTCGATTTCGTAAAACGTTTCAAAAAGTGTGGTTTGAAATAAATAAAGATAATGGGTGGAAAAACAGAAAATGGAAGTGCATGTCGTTGTAATTGTATTATTGTAAGCATTGGATTATTATATGCCATTGAAGTAAGATTGTCGTTTANGAAATCACTCCGAGCAGTTATTCGATTTCGTAAAACGTTTCAAAAAGTGTAGTTTGAAATAAATAAAGATAATGGGGTGGAAAAACAGAAAATGGAAGTGCATATCGTTGTAATTTTATTATTATAAGCATTTGATTTAAGATGTCATTGAGGTAAGATTGTCGTTTACTATATTTTGATGTTGGATGACTCCTGTTTAGGCTGTTTAACAAAAAGCTCAAGCCTCAAATAGTGTCATCAATCTCATCTACAGTACAGTTTTAGATGCAATCGATATTTTTTTCTTCATTCTTATTTTGTGCTACGTTTAATTATCTTTTTTTAATTTTTATTTTGTTGATTTGTGGCTTAATTTTCTATCACCGTTGGAAAAGACTGAATATGGACGCCATTATGTTCAGTTTACGTCGCTTGCTTTACCACCGGGGCGATTATCTATTATTAACATTTGGCCCGGCAGGCCAAACGTGATAATAAACACATTCCATAAACTGAATTGTGGGGTATCCCCGTATGCCTTAATTTGACTTCCAATCGGTACAGGGATAACCCCTTGAACATATGTAAATCGTGTGATGCACATCGCGCAGCGAGCACTTTTCTTATTCAACCAATCGTCAATTAACTCTAAATTTAGATTGATGCAATATGTTACAAATTATTTTCTGAAAATCAGCCGAAAACAAAAGTTAATTTATGTGAAACATCGATGCGTATTAGTCAGCATTTTATAACCTTAGGTGGTATAATACACATGATAATAGTGTCATTGGCGTTTATTTCTGTATGATAAATCTTTAGAGACCCCTATCATAAAAACACCGTGGTGTGAATGCCTGATAAAATCAATAATTTGCCGATAAATCGCCGATAAGGTGTCAAAAAACAACACTGGTGCACTCGAGTAGCAGAAGCGGGTTGTTAATTGGAGGCAATAAAGGGATTAGCGATGGTAAGTTTTAGCCAGACAGAGCTTGAATAGCGAATTTTATTGAGAACTTATAGACTTTACATCGTTTTTTACGAATGTCGGGACAAATCGTCTCATATCAGGATGCCGGGACAAAGGGCCCAAAAGCAGGACTGTCCGGCCGAGATCGGGACATCTGGCATGTATGAGCATAACAGTATTTTCAGTGATTCAAATGAAACTTCTAACGTGATGATCATGCTCGAACTATGTTTATTTTTATAACTGTGAAACCAATATCATTAGTCAATCATTAATTTTCGTTTTTTTTGTCAGTAGACCGAATGACGAATTTAAGTTCCTAACGAATAATTATGTCCAATGTTTAAACAAAATTAATAATAACTATTGACACGAGACTTTAATTTTTTTTTTTTTTTTTTAAATAATGCACACACTCTTTTTTGAATCTATCAACATTTTTATGAAAATTATCATTTTGCCAAACTTTGAACAATTCACTTTAAATATAAAATAATGATTGTCCCATAAGGCCAGAGAACACTTTAAGAGGTTAAAGGGGCCGTCCAACAGATTTTGGCATGTATTGAAGCTTGTCATTGAATGCTTTAAATGCTTCATATTTATAAATTTAAACATTTGAACTAAAAATCTCCAGTAAAAAAACAAGAATACAATTTTAAAAAGGAAAAAAAAGTAACCCTAAACAGGGCTCGAACCACTGACCCCTGGATTCCTGGAGTCCTGGAGTAAAAAGCTACCCGCTTATACCACTCGACCATCTACGCTCATGTTTGTAGTGGATGTATTTTTTAGCTATATAAGCAATCCTGTAGTTTCCCAAAATATCATTTCGCGTCCTGCGTCTGTTGGACAGTCCCTTTAATACTAATCATGTGAAAATTTGAATGAATTAGAAATATTCGCATACCGAGTTTTGTATTCGATACCATCACTAGAAACTTCATAAATTGATATAGGAGAATGAGAAAAAGTGCTGACAAAGTGCGAATAGAAAGACCATATGTGTCGCGTTCTGAAAAAACTGGGCATAATGCTTGTGCGAAAAGTGTTGTCCCAGATTAGCCTGTGCAGTCTGCACAGGCTAATCAGGGATGACACTTTCCGCTTCTATGACATTTTTCGTTTAAATGAAGTCTCTTCTTAGCAAAAATCCAATTTAGGCGGAAAATGTTGTCCCTGATTAGCCTGTGTGAACTGCACAGGCTTATCTGGGACAACACTTTTCGCACAAGCAGTATGCCCAGTTTTCTCAGAACACGCCTCATATTGCCCCCTTGGTGCAAAAAGGTACCATGTGATGTGGCACCTATTTGCACTAACGAGGTGATATTAAACTATTTCTTCAATACGTGCAGCGATAAGTTTTTTTATTGCAGAGCACTATTTTTTTTTTTTAAATTGAATGATTTTATATAAAACTTCATGTAATAATAAAAGAGGCCTTTCAGAACTGATCAAATTAATATAACACCTGATATAACCTTTCCTTAGAACTGTTATACCATCTTCCCGTCTGTCATCAATTACAGTGTAAAACACCTGCTACAGACATCACATATAAACCTATTTTTTATGTCCCCCAGTCTATACTGGGGGACATATTGTTTTTGCCCCGTCTGTTTGTTTGTTGGTTTGTTTGCACAAACTTTAACATTGGCAATAACTTTTGCAATATTGAAGAAAGCAACTTGATATTTGGCATGCATGTGTATCTCATGGAGCTGCACATTTTGAGTGGTGAAAGGTCATGGTCATCCTTCAAGGTCAAAGGTCAAATATATGGGTCAAAATCGCTCAAAAGGGGACATAGTGTTTCACAAACACATCACTTGTTTTAATATATAATGATTTTATATAATACTTTCTGTTATACCAAGAGCTTGTCACAGTAGTGCCAAATCCCCACTGAAATGTGTTTGCTTGCATGAGAACATTTGTTTTAGAGAGTAGAATAATATTTGTAAAACATGGCACCTTTGTCATCTATTTAAATTTCAAGGATCAATTAGTTATATTGTGTTGGTGTTATGCCATAGATAATAAAATATATGGAAATGAAAGAATGGGAGGTAATTAAAAAAGAAGACTATAAACAGTTACTGTTCTTGATCACTGTATTTTTTCTTCAACTCACCTATTCATTTTACAGTGAATACTTCAATGTTCAAATTAAAATATTATTGTAAAATTAGAGAAAGGGAGATATTGAAAATTGAAAAGCTAAAATATTTACTATGAAATTAAATTAAATATAATTTAAAAACATAAATAAATAAAAAATAAATAAAAAGAATAAAATAATAAATAAAAATAAAGGGAGATAATTCAAAAAGTATGACTGAAAAAGTTATGGTTTATGTTCACTGAACTTCTCCTAGTTGCCATCTGTTTATATTTCTAGTTTCAAGTTAATCCCTTCAGTAGATTAAGAGTTATGCTTCGGACAAAAATTTACTTTGAAATTAAATAAAGGGAGATAATTCAAAAACTAAGGTAGATAGAGTTATGGTTCTTAGTCATTAAATCCAAGTTTAAAGCCACATTAACTCTCAAAATAAGCGAATATTTTATAACATATTTCGTAAAATTGCAACGCTAGATGTAGTCTATTAACATAGATTCAACGATATACAAAATGCTCGTTTTTATTTTTATGTGGCTGAATATATTCCATTTTAATTTCCTGCAACAATATCTATTCATACGACCCACGAACACTTAAATGGTACATGAAAATGTGTTGAATATATTATTGCACAAAAAAAGAAAAGAGCATTTTATATCTTGTTAAATCTTTGTTTGAAGATACAAAATTTACACAAACACTATATACTAAGACAGTTAGATTTTTTTGTTAAGGAATTGGGAGTACATTAAGTTCAATATGAAACTGATCTTATTTATTTCTGATCATAACATACAGTCACAATAAAAACAATTTCATAAATATATGTTCACTTCTAGAATATTGGTCCATACATACTTCTTTATATGAGCCTCGCTCTGTGAAAAGGGGGCTTAATGCATGTGCCTAAAGTGTCATCCCAGATTAACCTGTGCAGTCCATACAGGCTAATCAAGGACGACAATTTCCGCCTTAACTAGATTTTTGCTAAGAAGAGACTTTTTTTAAACGAAAAATATTATACAAGCGAAAAGCGTCCTCTTTGATTAGCCTGTGCAGACTGCACAGGCTAATCTGAGACGACACTTTATGCACATGCATTAAACCCCCTTTTTACAGAGCGAGGATCACATCTGATTGAGGGGGAGATGAAAAGTTAAGAAATTATTATGGATTTGGTGTATACTTTGCATCTGGGATGTAATGTTTGATCCAATCTTAGAGTGTTAACCCTTTGAGCGCTGGAACCGGATTTTGAAGGCCTTTGCAAACAGTTTGGATCCAGATGAGACGCCACAGAACGTGGCGTCTCATCAGGATCCAAACTGTTTGCTATTCTGATAGTATTCTTTGAAAAAAAATCAAAGAAAATGCTAATTTTAGAAATTTAGCAGACAACATTTTAGCAGATGACAAATTTCCCAGCATGCAAAGGGTTAAAATGGTTTGAGCCCCGCTCTCTGTAAAAACCAGACTTTATGCATGTGCATAAAGTATCGTCCAAGATTAGGATGTGAAATTTGCACAACAAAGACAAAACTTTGTACCTAGACTAGACTTTTGTTAAGAAAAGACTTCCTTTAAAAGAAAAAATCCATTACAGACTGTGCAGAGTGCACAGGCTTATTGGGACGATACTTTACACATATGCATTAAGCCGGTTTTCCTAGAAACCTGCCCATTTTATTCCTATACTGAGTGCTGAGGTTCTATCCACAACATTGGAGTCCTTAGCATCTCAATTAGTCTCTGGCTCAAAATACGAGCACACTTTATAAATGTTAAAAATAAGCCTCGATTTGTGAAAAGGTGGTTTCATGCATGTGCTGCCTTAAAGTGGCTATTCAGGGACGACACTTTCCGCTTTTATGATATTTTTTGTTTGAAGAAAGTCTCTTTGAAAAAAAAAATCAGTTTCTATGGGAAGTGTTGACTCTGATTAGCCTGTGCGGATGACACTATACGCACATGCATTAACCCTTTGAGCGCTGGAACCGGGTTTTGAAGGCCTTTGCAAACAGTTTGGATCCAGATGAGACGCCACAGAACGTGGCGTCTCATCAGGATCCAAACTGTTTGCTATTCTGATGGTGGTCTTAGAAAAAAAAATCAAAGAAAATGCTAATTTTAGAAATTCAGCAGACAACATTTTCGCAGACGACAAAATTCCCAGCATGCAAAGGGTTAAACATCCATTTCATAGAGAAAGGGCTCAAATATATCCATTCAAGCTAAATAAAACATTTTTGCTGGATTTGTTACAGGAAGAATTATCATGAAGAGAATTGGGGACATCGCAGCCATCAGAGTGATATTATGATAACAGTGGATAAGCATGTAGAAGCAAACGTCAATAAAAGTTGTACGAATAAATTTGGAATCTCAATTGTAATGGTGGTAAAGAGAGATTTTAAGAAAAAATGCAATGAAATGTGGCTGCTATATTCCTCTGCTAGATCCCTATAAATAATGTATCGGCCAGGAATGGGTGTCGATCCCTGGTATGAAAATTTCAAGTTTTTCTTGACCTACTGGCTGCTGTCTAATAACAATCGTGATCGTATGGGCGATGCCGATCAAGCCCCGCCTCCCACGACCCCTGGGGGCCCCCCACCCATGGGCCATGGATTCATGACTCCTCCCCACAACAACAACAAACCGGGCGGGGAACACCAGTCTGCACATAATAACCCCAACCTTCAACAAAACCAATCAGCAAAATCTCCACCTGGCATCCCATCATCATCTAGTAGTGAAAACCATGGCAACCCATCAACAGTTAACTGGGATAACCTTGGGGACAAGAATTCCCACTCGTCATTAGAATCGCCCCGTCACGGCCATAACGGCCCTCTGCCACCCCTATCAGATGCCTTCAACGGGCACCTGAGTCCGTTCAAACACACGATATCTCACGGGCCCCACAACCACATGACCCACCCTGTTCTGGGTCACCATGGTAACGGCCCGGGTAACTCGATGCTCCCTGAACATATTGTCGTGGACAAGGACAGGCGCCACGTCTGTCCCAACTGCTACAAGGGCTTCCGTAGTCGCCAGCAACTGAATCAGCACAATCTGGTTCACTCGGGTCTGCGCAAGTACCACTGCCTCTACTGCGAGCGCTCGTTCAAACAGCTCTCTCATCTTCAACAACATCATCGAATACACACAGGTAAGCTTAGTGTTCTTGAAAAGAACATTTCTAAGTGTTCTTGATAAGAACATTTCTAAGTATTCTTGATAAGTACGTTTCTAAGTATTCTTGATATGAACGTTTCGAAGTGTTTTTTATAAGAACGTTTCTAAGTGTTCTTGATAAGAACGTTTCTAAGTGTTCTTGATAAGAACGTTTCTAATTGTTATTTATATGAACGTTTCTAAGTGTTCTTGATTAGAACGTTTCTTAGTGTTCTTGATAAGAATGTTTCTTAGTGTTCTTGATAAGAATGTTTCTTAGTGTTCTTGATAAGAACATTTCTTAGTGTTCTTGATAAGAACGTTTCTTAGTGTTTTTGATAAGAATGTTTCTTAGTGTTCTTGATAAGAATGTTTCTTAGTGTTCTTGATAAGAACGTTTCTTAGTGTTCTTGATAAGAACCTTTCTTAGTGTTCTTGATAAGAACGTTTCTTAGTGTTCTTGATAAGAACGTTTCTTTGTGTTTTTGATAAGAATGTTTCTTAGTGTTCTTGATAAGAATGTTTCTTAGAATGAATCTTCTCCACTTGCCAGGGGTTGTAAATTATCATATTTACTTACTTGAAAGTTTCTGCAAAAATCATTATAAAAAAAATTGCTATATGTCTGAAAAGCAATTTCATTGAATTTATTTCAAATTTACACTCCGCCATTTGTTCTGTTGAACATTTTGGAAAATTGTCCATTATCTCTATAATGTAATAATGGACCTTCACATTCAGAGCAACAGATAGGGATTGTGTCACAATTTACCCTTTACCACTTAGATAAGCACTATGACGCGTTTGTAGTCCCTTAGACAATCAAATTAAATTCAAGACCTTTCATACCAGATTCAAGTTTAAAGGCTTCTATTAAACCCTAAGATACTGATGAGCAGCAAACAGGATCTTACCTGAACACTCTGTTAATGGCAGGCTGTTCTGGTTTTATTCTGGTTGCATGTAGCCATTTCAACTTTGCTTCTGAGCTGGAAAGGGTTAACCCTTTGAGCGCTGGAACCGGATTTTGATGGCCTTTGCAAACAGTTTGCAAAACAGTTTGCAAAACAGAACATGGCGTCTCATCAGGATCCAAATTGTTTGCTATTCTGATAGCATTCTTTTAAAAAAAAATGCTGATTTTAGAAATTCAGCAGACAACATTTTAGCAGACGACAAATTTCCCAGCATGCAAAGGGTTAAATACAGACGCAACCTTCAACTGCAAAAAGCGATACAATTACATGACAGGCTACAAATGAAAAAGCAATCCTCTATGTCTTCCTTGTAAATTAAACTACAAAAAGATGCCATACTACATTTCAGGATTTTCCAAAAGTTGCATTACAGCAAACACTGTTTTTCGGTTAATCAAAATGTATTGAAATGTCAATGGGATAAAACAATCCCATGTAAAAACAGCAATTTGTCCCTCCTTTTTAATGAAAATTTTATATGTCTGCCAAGTCAAACATGCAACAACTTAGTTAAATTTTATTTGTGATTTAAGACAGTTGTTAACCCATTATGCCACCATTTCAAGAGGACCTGTATGATTCAGTGTGAGATTTGTGTTGATCTTCAATTTTTAGCTCACCTGAGCGATAGCTCGGGGTGAGCTATTGTGATCACTCAGCGTCCGTCGTCCGTCCGTCCGTCCGTCCGTCCATCCGTCTGTCTGTCTGTAAACAATTTGTAAACATCTTCTTCTACTAAACCATTGAGCCAATTTCAACTAAATTTCATGTTGAGCATCCCTAGGTCATGGGACAAAAGAATTGTTAAAAAAAATTTGATCACATAACCAAGATGGCCGCCATGACCATATATGGTAAAAACCTTAAAAAATCTTCTTGTCAGAAACCGCTCATCAGATTTTCAAAAAATTTCACAGGGATGACCTTTGAAGGCTCCCCTGAAAAAGTTGTTCAAAGAAATTTGATTCGTCAAAAAACATGGCCGCAGGAGCTCGTTGAACTTTGCATGTTTATTCGTTTTTGCCTATTTTGTGAAAACTTTCAAAAATCTTCCACATTTTTTGTCCGATCCTTTCCAAATTTGCACAGTGTCTTTATATCAATGAGGACACGAACCCTACAAAAAATGAGCATTATTGGTCCATGAAGTACAGAATTACCTCCCCTTGAATTGAGAAAATGGTGTTTATGCAATAAAGTCCAAATTTTTCATCCAATTCTTTCCAAACTTGTAAGGATTTAGCATGGTTCAAACAAGGGAAACAACTACGGTTTATGCATGTTCTTTTTATTACAGATTTGCCTCCCTTTAATTCATTTAAAATCTCATTTTACAGCAGAGATTCCAAATCTGACCTGTAAATGAGCCCCATATTTACTGCCAGTGCTAGGTTACCTTTTCCCATTTGATCATTCTTAAGTATTGGTCTTGTNATTTCCAAAAAAAAAAAAAAAAAAAAAAAATTTTTTTTTTTTTTTTTTTTTTTTTAGAAGTGTCTGATGATTATTTTATCACAATTTTATTTCAATTACATGTAACAAAGTACATAATAATGATTTATATGATTTTGATCTTTTAATTTGAATTACACAGAGTTATATCAATATATATGGTTGTACTTAGCTTATAAGTGCGACCAAAGAAGGCTACTGAATTTATTTTCCCAATTTCTTGAAAATGCCGATAAAATTCCCAATTCCAAAGCCATGGGCTATCTTCCCCAAAAGGGGAAAAAAAACCCTGGTGTGGATTTAATTCATAACATTCATGGTAAGATTTCTCTTAAATAATCCAAGGGTTTCCAAAAGTATTATTTGAGCTTTACAATGGGAAAATGGGTCCTAATGAATGTGTGTACAGTGTCATCCCAGATTAGCCTGTGCAGTCCACAATGGCTAATCAGTGAAGACTCTTTCCCCTTAAACTGGATTAGCGCTTAGAAGAGACTATCTTTAAACGAAAAACAAACTAAAAACGAGGAAAGTGATTACTGATTAGCCTGTGAAGACTGTGCATGCTAATTTGGGACAACACATTACGCACATGTATTAAGCCCCATTTTCCCAGAGTGAGGATCATTTAAATTGTTTCTTAGGCTAGAGCTGATTCTCTGGGTAGAACTCATACTGGGATTAGAGTCAGAGGTAATGTACATGATATACATACAACTGATACATGTTCGTTTGATTCATGTAATATATACCTTCATATATACACATTAAAATGAATTAATTTCACAAACCATCAATTAACATTTACAGTTTATTTAGAAGTTCTTAAAGTCATATTCTATTGTAATGTTTTGTTATTGTCTTTGTTGTTCATATTTGCTACGATCAAGCTTGTTTACCATAATTATTATAGTGAATGAGGTAACATTTTCTGCAAACTTTGCTTTTCTATTTTTTTCCCCTTTTTTTTGCAAATTAATGACATTTCTGGTTTCTCCTAATTACATGTTTTCAGATCAAGTGTTCCATTATTAAAGCGAGCTGCATTTCAAGTAGCTGTTTGAAGGATTAGTGTAGGGATCTGTTCTATGAGACCCTTCAGAAATCAACCCTTTTGCTCTCTAGGGGTTTGCAAAAAAGACTAACTGGTGACATAATTGCCATCTTCTTCACAGCAGAGCAGCTTAATTATCCCAGTGTTTGAGTTATTAGTTTTGTATGCAAATTCTTCTTCCCTGTACAGTGCAGAGTGGTTGGAGGATTGGGGGAGGCCTTAGTAGCTAAAGAAGAAACGCCAATATTGCACAAATCTGTTAGCGCCCTGTAGCAGATTGTAGTTTGCTGAATCAACTGTTATTGAAAAGCTAATTATTCGTCATATGAGGGACAGGGGAAACTTTGCACGGAAATGTTGACCTTTTGCTGGAATCTGTCTGTCTGTCTGGCTGAGGGCACAATTTCCTTGTAATTGCTGGCAGGTTTTCACTTTCAATGTTTGTTGTAGGATTTCTGAATTCATGTCTGGGCATTGCACACTTAAAGTTGTTATCTCTGATAAATTGAAATAAAAGTGATGTTATCACAAATTCATTTAGTCTTTGTATCAGTCTATCCTTAGAGAAATGAAGTTCATGATTTCATGAACACTTCAAGCCAGTCAAGAATTGTTCATGAACAGCTTTTGACTTGTTCTTTGTTTGGTTCATGAACTTGTGTTCATGAACAGTTCCCACTATGAGTTTGTGAATCATTTTAAATAGATGTGGAACATATTAGAGTTCATACAAAGTCATTGATTATCCCATGCTCTGTGAAAATTTCAAGAGCAGGTCAAGAAAAGTTCTTGCACAGTTCAAGAACAGTGTTCATGACCTGTATTTGAACTGCTCTAAAAGAGTTCAAAAACTGTTCAAGTACATTTTAAGAAATGTTTTATTGGACAAATCAAAAGAACAAGTGTTCTTTAAAAGTCCTTATAAACAGTTCTTGAACAGTTCAAGAACAATCATGAACATTATTAATTCTTGAACAGTCTAAGAACTCTTATTCTTGAACAGTTCATGAACTATTCAAGAACAGTTTTAAGAACTTCTCCAGAACAGTTTTTCTTAAAATTTGTCAAATTTAACATTTCTGAAAATTTACTTGAACAGTTCTTGAACACTTTTAAGAACAGTTCAAGTGCAATTCTAGAACACTTCTCAACTGGTTCAAGAACTCATTTTCTTGAAAAATTCTTAACATTTCTTAAAATGTACTTGAACAATTCTTAGAAACTTTAAGAACAGTTCAAGTACAATTCATAAAAACGCTTCTTTAAAAGATCTTGACAATAAATGTTGACACAGAAACTCTGTAAGAATTTCTTATACTTAACAATTATTAGAAATCTGTTCACTCTGATGTCCACTTCCTACAGCTATGTTACACAACAATGTGTTGGGTTTGCCAAAATATTAGCATAATTTAATGTTACTCATAAAATTGATGGATTAATTGTGACCACAATTAAATGAAATCAGTATGAATGAAGTGTGTAGAGTGATAATTTAGAGTGTATGGTTTGTTATAGTTTTTAAAAAGACATACAATTTGACAATTCTTGTTGAATAAATGGTACATGACATTCATTCTATAGACACATAATAAAATGCATAGAGACCCTATATGTCATGTGGTAATATTTTTAACACGGGACTGCATAACTAATCAGTGGTTTCCCTGAAATGGTTACACTTACAGTGCCAAAGAAGTTGAAATTGAACCAAAGGCTGATCAGTTTAGCCGGTATTATTATTATAATTAAAGACTTAATTTCCAAATATAACATTAACCATGTGGCTTCATTCAGCTTGCTTCCATTTCAACTTCCTGTGCACACAATATTCTTTCTGTGTAAAATCAGCAATGCAATGTACATGTTTGTGTTCATGATATCATCTTTAACTGTTCTTGTAATAAGATGTCCTTAAAACGTTCTTAAACTGTTCTTTACATATATCTCCAACCGACCAATGAAAGATTCTTTTAAGAACATATTGGATTCTTAAAAAGTCCATCATATGTTCACAAGAACATTGTTTAGAACTGTTCAAGAACATCAGAAGGAAATATGTTGTTAAAAAAAGTTCTTAAAGTGTTCAAGAAAAGTTTAACAATAATCAAGAACAGGAAAAGTCCTTAAAAAATTATTGAACTGTTCCTGATGGCAGTTCTTGAACAGTTTTTGTACAAATGTTCTCAAAATTCTCTAAGAACAGGTCAAGAACTCTTACTTAGTTTTAAGAACTGTTCTTGAACTGCTCTTGACAATAAGAACTTCATCTCCCAGAGGATGTGAAATACAGTTCATGATTTCATGAGCATTTCAAGCCTACCAAAAACTGTTATTGAAAAAACCCTCATTAATTTTGTTCTAAAAGTGTATCATGAACTTTTACATATAAACAGTTGTTCAAATGTATATTTTCCTTGAAAAATGCAGTTCATGATGTAATGAATATGTAAAGCGAATCAGGAATTAGCTTTTGAATTGATCTTTACCTTGTATAATGACTATATACACTTTTACAGTCTTCAAATGTGAACCGATGCACACTTAAAAAATAGTTTAGGAACATTTATGAATTGTGGAAATAAACTATTCATGAACAAAGCATGAATACAGTAATTCATGGCCAGTTATTATTAATTTAGCTAAGGATGTGTGCACCTAATTAGGTAATGGTTTAAAACATCCCCAATAAAACTAATAATTGGAATAAAAAAATTACAATACAATAAGGAGATGCAAAAATGTAAAATGTTCAGGTTCGTGTGAACATCTTTTTCACGAGATGTTTACACATACTAGATTCAAGCCTTCTTTTGGATGAAAACAATTATGAGGCCAGTCTGCTTTCTAAGTAATTGCAAACCAGTGTCCATTGTTATGAATGTCAATAAATTATGTTATAAATTGTTCCTTATATGTCCAGTTAATAATTGCGGAAATTGTGTGTTGTTATAGACTGGAATAAGAGAGGAGAATGGTTGTGGATCATACTGTATGTGATCAGTTCTGTAGATACATAGTTTTGAATGTAATTTACAAATATTGAAATCCATGGGTCCATTTCATGGCACTATTGATTATTTACTGATCTTCAGTGCAGAGAAAATGGTGTTCATCTCCCCATCATTTGAAGGATGGTGATGGGACATCAAGTGTTTTCACTTTAGTGCTTCTGTGTGTGTGGGTGTGTGTGCGTGTGTGTGTGTGTGTGTGCATGCATGTGTCTGTCTGTCCAAATATTTAACCAGTTTCAATTTACCCTACAAGAGCATAATGGATACATTTCCCTAAGATTGTGATGCCTGATCTTTAAAGACAGTATTTCAATATATAATGCATTTGTGGCAAATAAATGTTTTAAAGGGATTTACCTTTCCTTTTTGAAAAACAGATATTCAAAATTTCCAGAAAAAATCAAAATTAAATTGAACTGCATTGATTTATTGTTATCATTTGTTAATAAACAAATTACAATCTAGAGATCAAACCTGCATCTTTGTCCTGCCCATGATGCCATGCTCAGATAAATACATCCTCTAGATTGAAATGTATATCAATTTGTGAGACAGTCTGTCTTGTCAGTAGTCACAACAAACATTTTCCCTGGCAATCTAAGTATGGTATAATGTAGCCTATCATGTAAGTCTGGCAGTAAATGGAGCCTCCCCATGGTGGCACACTGGGTGCAGGTCAGAGAAGAGCTTTACAAGGAAAGATGGAAAAGAGGTTTATCATGTTTTGGAGGCTTCTCCCTGTCAACGGCTGCAATTATAGTGTTGTTCCTTGCAGGAAAACAGGGACTTAATTGTCTGTAATTGTCAATGACACGCCAGTTGTCCCTGATGATGTGATGTTACCTAGGAAATTAGCGGCATATTATGCCACTGATATGTTGAACTATATTGGATAGTCTCTCAGATTGGAAGATTTATATTGAGGAATATATAAATAGTGATAGTGATGTAACATTGATAAGAAGCTTCTATGCAATTGTAAACATTTTAATTACGCTATCGTTTTGCTGAAGTCTTAATATCAGATTTTAAGATGAGAGACAACTTTATGTGCATGGAAATCAAATACACAAGGAACACAAGGAACACATGTGTTGGCAACAATATTGTATTAAAATAAAGCAGTTTGTTTCAACTTTAAGTTTTTTTAGCTCACCTGAGCGCCTAGTGCTCATTTGGAGCTCTTAGGATACCATGATGTTTTGCATCCTTTGTTAGTTAGTCTGTGAGCTGCATGCCTGTGTGGCTTAACATTTTCTTGTAATGACTTCTTTCCCTGAAACCCTAGACATATTTTAATGGAACTTCATGGAAATGGTCCTTTGGTGACACTCTTTCAAAGATGTGTAAATATTTCCAGTCAATCGCATATATTAGTCACCAGAGCTATAAATAGATTTAAAAAATAAGAAATTTTGAAATCTATTACTCTGAAACCTGAAAAGGGTCTCGAGTCTAATATTTTGGTGTGTGACATCATCTAGTGGTCCTTTGCCTTGTTTGTTAAAATGTCCCTGTGGTTGACAATGGCCCACCAAGGGCTCACATGATTTATATAGACTTAAATAGCAAAATAACTTTTAAACTCTTCCCAAAAATGACAGGACTCAATTTTAATATTTTGCCTATAAAATCGTTATAGTTGGTCCTCGGCTAAGTTTGTTCAAATCATGCCTTTGAGGTCAAAATTGGCCCCGTCCTGGTGTTTAATTGTTTCCCTGCTATGTTTATACATAGAGAACTTTAAAAAATTAAAACAAATCTTATCTGGAGACACAAGGCACAAAGATTTGGTATTTGGTATATTAACAGTACATGGTGGTCCTCTACCATGTTTGTTCAAACAATTTTCCCTTGGATCAAAATTGGCCCAACCAAGGGGGTTACTTGTTTCACTTATAGGTTTATTGTAAACAAGAAATATCTTTAAAAAATATATACGGCGTTTATCCTGACTTGAAAAAAAGTAAGAAAAGGTATGTGCTATTTGATTCTGTAGTAGAAACAATGATGCACACTCGTTGAAAACAAACCCTTTTCTTTTTAAAGTAAAAATGGGTTATAAACTTATAACAAGAGTTCAGCAGTCGGAGACATATGCCCCCCAAACAGGGCCTTGATTTTCACACTTATTGTGATAGTGATCTTGACCTTTGACCTAGTGACCCCAATTTCAATAGGGGTCATCTACTGTCCAAGGTCAATGCACATGTGAAGTTTCAAGTCGATCGGTCAATTGGATGACGAGTTATTGATCGGAAAAGATGTTCACATTTTTTGCGACAGTGACCTTGACCTTTGACCTAGTGACCCCAATTTCATTAGGGGGCATCTACTTGCCAAGGCCAATGCGCATGTTAAGTATCAAGCCAATCGGTGAATTTGTTGACGAGTTATTGATCAGAAACGATTTTCACACTTATTGTGACAATGACCTTGACCTTATGACCCCAAATTCAATAGGGGTCATCTACTGTCCAAGGCCAATGCACATGTGAAGTTTCAAGCCAATCTGTGAATTCGTTGACGAGTTATTGATCGGAAACGATTTTCACACTTATTGTGAAAATGACCTTGACCTTTGACCTAGTGACCCCAAATTCAATAGGGGTCATCTTCTGTACAAGGCCAATGCACGTGTGAAGTATCAAGCCAATTGGTCAATCCGTTCACAAGTTATTGATCAGAAACGAACTGGTCTACCAACAGACAGACAGACCAACCGACCTTCAGCCTGCAAAACAATATACCCCCTCTTCTTTGAAGGGGGGCATAATTATGATAAATTGCCAGGACAGAGTTCTGGGCCTTTGTTTTTGACATCTGATATAGTGTGAAGCTAATGATGGTGACCTATAAATAATGATACATGATATAAAGAAAAACAACATGCAATTACTGTGTTTGTGTGTGTGTGATAGAACATTTATCAATAAAGTAATGTAAATACTAAGTACCATATACTATGACAACAAATAATATTGTTTGTATAATTTAAATGTACATTTAGTGAGTTGCTGCTTATATGGGATCCATACCAGGATTTGAACCTAGATTTCCTCTCCATATGGAAAGGTGTGTTTGCTTACACTATAAGGATGTTCCCATTAACAGCAATATTGGTTACAATTATTTCTGACAACTATATTAAACTTTTTCAATAACTATTTTTTCCGTGACACAAACATGTGTAAAAACATGTTTTGAAGTTTTTCTTAAGGCAGATGTCTCTTCAGTTATGTCATGTACCATAAGGGATCGCCTTAAGAGCTGCTCCGGATCTGGAACTCCTGTGCGTCAGAGGTTTTAGACTCCAGGGCAACTGGCCTTTTCATGGGCAATTGCAGTGACTCTGGCCCTATACCTAATGAGTCAACTTAAGGGCTCGTCCCAGTTCAAGTGAGATCCTCTCCCTGTGCTTTGCATCAGCACTGAACCTGAAATCTGACACAGATACTTTAAAATCACAATATTGTTATAGAAACAATAAAATGCCTTTTTAATTGTAATTGATTATTGTTGCGGATCAAAAATCCGAACAGATAACCCAATGATATTACGTTCTCCTTACAGGCAAGCTTGTTGGTGGCTTGTCACATATCCACCCAAACTTTGAACAGCAGCTAATGCCCAATTCTCAACAATATCTGGCGTGTAACAAAGTGCTGGAAGGCTACCTGGGCTAACCAAAGCGACCTCACACCAAATCATGTGTAGCTCCTCAGAGGATTACCCATCAAACTTTTGATGCAGACTCCTGACTTTACATGTTACAACATTACATGATAAGAAGAGAGATTGAGACACACACATTAATTTTAAAATGTAAACACTTTGAGTGTCACTTGTGCACTTTAACTTATAAACGAAAGGAGGCTAATGATTAAAACGAAATACGTTTAATTTCTGTAAATAAACACCTAAACAGCAGTATTTTTTACTGGAATATTGGTTATATGATGACTTCTCACGAAACCCCAACAATGTCAATAACACTAAATGACTAAGTTGTCCGAAATCCGAAACATATGTACACCACAAAAACAAGACGACTATACAAAATATACACGTTCACATAAAAAACGATCACCCATATTAATACCTTTGCTATTATTCCCTCTTATTTAAATCAACTATCGTTTCGATAACAGTGAAATAAGTAATAATCAAGAATTAGGTCAACATCGACATCGTGGGCGGTCAAGTGTTCGGGTGTTTTAACTAAATTGCAACCGATAAACAAAATGGCAGCAAGAGCTATTACTGTACATTAACACCCGCAGAGCTAGATATAATATGCATTCGGTAAAATCTACCATTAATTATTCTTACCATATTGAAATATATTGTCGATTCTTTCTTGGGTCTGATGCGCAATACACAACCGCAGTACACCCGCATAAATTAATGTTAGGAAATATAGTGCCATAACAATTGTGATAATGATGCCACTATAAGCGATTAACAGTAATTACACATTTAATTAATATATAAGTGAACTAAATCTTGCAATAGACAANTTTTTTTTTTTTTTTTTTTATATATGCTAATTCGGGACGACACTTTCCTCAAAACTAAATATTTTAATTATATGCTAATATGGGACGACAATTTCCTCAAAACATTTTTTTTTAATTATATGCTTATATGGGACGACACTTTACTCAAAACAAATTTTTTAATTATATGCTAATATGGGACGACATTTTCCTCAAAACAAATTTTTTAATTATATATTTTGCCGGCTGTATTCCAAGAAATACTTGGATGTTTCAGAAAAAGATCATCTGTTGTTGTTTTTTCCACCACTGTTGATGTTACTGCTGCTGCTGCTGTTGTTACTTCCGCTGCTGCTGCTGTTACTGCTATTACTGCTAATGATGCTGCTGTTACTGTTGCTGCTAATGATTTTGTTTCTGATATCTTGAAAAATTCTTGAAAGTTTTTCACCCACAAATTTACTCCACCCTGGCTCTCAACAGCTTTGGTGAAATACACCAGACGTAAACCATTACACCAACAGTCGCCCTTACTGATGAAATACACCAGACTTAAACCGTTACACCAACCACCCTCCGCTCAGGTTCGAACCACCTTTCTTCTTTGCTACAAATTTTCACTCAAATCCACCGAGGCAACATCCCCAAGTTTTCCACCGTGAAATCTGTAGCAATTAAAAAGAAAGTTCTCGCAGCGCCATTATGGTCGATTGGTAAGGTCTTGGGACACCATTTACCACCGGTTAAGGGACTTACAACCTGTATATTTCTGAAAATAGCTTCTAAGAACCAAATGGCGACTTTACCTCGTTGAAAGCAATCTGCAACTCCCCGTATGTACCGCCGAGCCAGCAATCGACCCGCAGGAGCCAGTAAGTACCGCAAAGATACTCGTCTCGTCCGGTTCCCGTCACGACCGGCTGGTTCCCGCTGGGGTAGCGAATGCTACATAATTTTGATTCGCGTAGGGCCCGCAATACCGCTCCCGAAATGTGTATTCATACTATTGCCTTCGAGGTACTTATCCGATGTTTGACAGAAAGGGCCGAGAATGTAGGATTGGATACGCGCCAACACTTTTTATTCCAATTTTCAAACGTCTGTGATAACCGTTGATTTGTATACCATGGCAACGTCGTAATTTACGTTAATAACGTCAACGTCATGACGTCTAGATTTTATAAACGGGCTCTAAACATATGAACGTTGTTTATGAATAGACGGTCATTAACAATGATTTTTTTTTCTTCGTAGCGGAGAAACTACTTAATTTTATTTAAATGAAAGGGCAACAATTCAAATCACGAGAAACACAAATTTCTTCTATAATTACCTTAAGCAAATTTATTATCTGTTTTATTTTAAACTGTCAATATTTTCATTTTGATCATTCCCATTTAAATAAGAAGAGATTTACGACACAGAAGTAGCCGAATACAACTACAATGAAGGCGATTTAGTGTGGTGTTGACATGAAATAAGAAAAGTGGGCGTTAACCCGAAACTTGAGAAGCACTTTGAAGAGCCTTACGTAGTGATTAACATAACATCGCTGTTCAATTTGGAAATAGCCCTAAATAATAAGGGTTCAATTAAAATGATTTATCACAACAAACTTAAACCCTACGAAGGCGTTAATCCACCAGTTTTTGATTGCGAAAGAAATTTCGAAATTCAGTGATGTTCGCACATTAACTGTATTAAACACATACGTACAAAGTTCTATAAGTAACATTTAACTTTAAAGAAACATTCAAAATAGTTTGATAGCGGCATAAGGAAAAGCAAGTATCTAAATTATAAACTGTAAGTAAATAATAATAATAATAAAAATCGTTAACAATTACGCTTCTCAAGTGTTTTTTTTTGTATAGATAATAATTAAGTATTCTGTTATTACTGGTCTTTGTTTTAGTACAGGTGTTGTGCCTGCGGAAAGGTAGACAGAAAATCGAGGATCGAATGGGCATGTCTTGAAATACCATGTTCCGATGGACAGAGTACCATTTTCGTGCAGCTTGTGCAATTTTCGGTGCCTTGAGCGACAAGATCATGTCCACAATTATAGAAGGCATGTCGAGGAAGTTAGGAAGTTAAAGGTTCCAAATTCCAAAGATGTATTGAACCGGGCTGAGAGGCCAATTGACATCAGTAACTATGTCGAAGCCATAGAGGCGACGGAGAATCCTCTCGGCTATGTGGTGCCACTAAGCATTAGTGATAACGGCGCGACGTCGGTAATGGAGCAATCCCAGGCACAAATGAAACACTCATCCGAGTCAGTCGAGACGGGTAGCCAGCCCTATGCCCCAACGCCCTTGCTGGATAAGCACGGCCAGAATACGGAGTTCGATGAATGGTTGGGGGCATTCGTGGACCACGATGATCAGAATGTGGCACCTAACGAAGAAGATAATCAGCAGGTCGTACTTACATTGACGTCGGCGGTGCAGTCTGAACAGGTGGTGGCGTTCTCTCCTGTAGCGGCGACTCAACGGACGAAAAACGAGGTGGTCACGGAGCCAAACAATTAGGCGATACGTCAGTCCGCTATACAGACGGTGAATGTCATACGAGAATGACATGCCTCAATGCTGACTTCAGTCAGTGCCAATCATAGGGACGCAATGCAATTGCTAAGGGAGATAAGGGACACTCCACAAAACAAATGAAATGCAATAACTAACTAAACTTCTAACTTGTTCATGTTCTTAATTTATTGTTTGCCACCGCATTAAAAATGTGAAGATACGATTGGTGTAACTTTTAACACGTGAAGATGACATTTGTGTGACTTTAAATATGTAAAGATGACATTGGTGTAACTTTTAACACATGAAGATGACATTTGTGTGACTTTAAATATGTTAAGATGACATTCGTGTAACTTTTAACTTGTGAAGATGATATTTGTTTAACGTTCAATTGTTAATGTTTACCACTTTCGGTAATGTTTGTATGTAAATTTAAAAAAATGACGATGTCACTTGTTTAACGTTCTATTGTTTATGGTGAAAACTTTAGGTGATATTTGAATGTAACTTGAAATTTTACTGAAATGTTTGTTGATTACAGGAGTTTAGCAAAATTAAGAGGGGGTTATGATATAAACTGGGGTTTATCAAATGTCTTACATTTTCTTTAAATACTTGTCTTGACAGCATCATAACATTTGTATGTGTGCTTATGAGCTACCTTATACAATAATGTGTGGGTGAGGCCAAATGTAGAAATGAAGATTGTGTTTTTTTACAACCTACTGAGGGATAAAGACGTGCGAGAGATATTTTGCAATCTCGTTACGGCAAACCACATGTCATTGTAAGGTCTAACATCGATGAGCTATTGCATTGTCCTTAAATTAAGGTCTCAGATGTTAATGCACTTTCAAGGCTAGCGTTGGACAATGTAAAACTGTGAGATTATTCTTTTTCAACTAGGTTTCGCCTCTGATATTGACAATTTAGAAAACCTCAGACGCATTGTTAGACGCTTGCCCGTGCATTTGAGAACAAGATGCGTTGCTATAGCACATATGACATAAATGTTAAATCAGACAGTGAGCCATACGTTTCTGATTTAGTTTACTTTGTCAACAAAATAGATCAGACTGCTAGTTCATATAATGCTACTGATATTGTAAGAGACAACTAATCACGAAGCAGTGGTCATGATACACATGTTAAGTCTGACAGCTTTGTAAAGACAAAGGTTACCACTCTTACAACGCATAAGGATAGCGAGTGTGTGAAATTGTTG
Source organism: Dreissena rostriformis (assembly GCA_007657795.1). Lineage (NCBI taxonomy): Eukaryota > Metazoa > Mollusca > Bivalvia > Myida > Dreissenidae > Dreissena > Dreissena rostriformis. Next base: position 36,177 of record VMBQ01002813.1, on the reverse strand, counting down.
CGCAAATGCCTTTTTGTTCTGGTAAATGCAAATAATTTGATGTGTGTAAAGCATTTAATGCCATGATATTGAGTGAGAGGCGGAAGTTTGTTGCCAAACGAAAACTATGTTTAAATTGTCTTAAAGGAAAACACATTTCTGGAAGTTGTAAAATGCCCAAACAATGAAATATTACTTGAAATGTAACTGAGTGTCAAGGTAAACACCATTCATTATTACATCGTTGGGTAACGTCCGAGTCCGACCGCACTATTTTTCAGCCTTCCGTTAATTGCATATCTACACACGATTTGTTGCTAACGGCGTGTTTTGGTATCATACCTGTAAAAATTACGGGAAAGAACGGCAATACATGCGAAACGTACGCTTAATAGATGATGGGGCAGATCAATCGTTGTGCGATGAGCAGCTTTTGAAAAAGCCAGGACAGATACGGAAACGAGTAAATTTTAAAATAACGACAGTAAACTTATCATGAAAGTTCCGTTTCCGGCTCTGAAATGAATCACCGTGTTCAGTCAACATCCGGATATGACGAATTCTTTAATATTTCTTCCGGTCACGTGATGCCGTGTTTACGTCGTGAAAATTGCTAGCGTAAAAATAGTAAATATTGCTTTATTTTGAGCTTAAAACCTACGAAAATTTTGGATGTAAGTGTTAAGTAATTGGTAACTGTAAAGTGTACGTGTGTGTGATTGACAAAAAGAACATAAACATGGATTGTGACAATGTTTCCATGCTCGTGGAAAACCGGTTAAGCGCCATTGGGGAGCGGGAAAAAAAACAGCAGAGCGGTATATCAAAGTATATCAAGGAACTATTGTGTTAACAGCACACACATAAGATGATTAACTGAATCACGTGTTTACTGAGCTGCGCTTCATCCGGAACTAGCAAGTTAATTGCAGTTTGAATGTAATGCATATACAAAAAGAAATTATAAACATCAATGTAAAGCTTTCTCAAGTTGCATCAACCACGAATGCCGATTTGGCATTCTGATTTGAGACCCTTGCATATAAATCGATCGATATCGAAGCACGATCAAGACGAAAAAACCTAGTGTTCCCGGAGAAATACGGAGAAAACTGCGCCCAAATAATTTTCGACATTTTGAAGAACACTCTTATTATTGACCCTAGATATGTTTACATTGTTCGTGAACATAGACTTGGCATTTCCATCAAAGCAGACCAATTATAGTGAGACTGACGGTTAATTTCTGAAGTAGCGGCGGATCTGGCGCTCACCGGGATTCTCTTCACAGACCAGGACCGGTATTCATAAAGCTCCTTAGGTGGAATTTTACCTTAGTTTTATAAAATAACCTTAGTTTTAAGTGGAATTTCCCTCAAAGTTAAGAAAAAAAATCCTTAAGTCAAGCTTTTTACCCTTAAAATGTAAGGCAGTTGCATACCTACCTTAACTTTCACAGAAAATCCTTAAAAATGGCGGCCACGCAGACGACGTTTGTTATTTGAATCATTATATCGTGTTTTCATCACTTAAGGGTACATATTTTACATGTTTACGAACTAACATTCGGGTTTTGATGATACTATGTATTGTAAAGGGGATAATTTTATAACTAATAACCGGTTTTTATGAACACCGGAAGCAAAATGGCGTAAACAAAGCGGATTGAGTTTTTGATATTGATTTTGTGATGTACACTTGGCAAATAAATCTGAGTGTACGATAACACAAACCTTATCGCTCGATTGTATTATTTATCAACTAATGATTTGGTATGTCTTTTGTGCATTCTGGAAATTCATCATTGTGAAGGCAAATATCCGAGTCATTGACAACAGAAAGACATCGGTGTTACTTCATTTACGAATTGAATAGCATTTTTCTGGACTTCATCGGTGTATGAACTGTCGGGAAAATTACGCTTAATTTGCAAAAACGCCGACGGCGTTTATGCATCAATTAGGTGTATGTTTCCAGACAGTTCATACACCGATGAAATGCAAAACAATGCTATTGAATTCATATAATTTCAACACAAAATGATCTTAAAGCTGAAATTCTATAGTGGTAAGGGTCAAAAAAGTCCTTTTTAATCTAGCGACCCGTATGAATCCATTTTCCGTTTCGGTTTCATCTCCGGCAAACGGGTATATCGTTGAAGTTCGCGCATAAAATATAACGTCATTTCGCTATAAACAAATAAAAAAACAACACCATTTAGTTTCGCGAAAAACATAGCGTCATTTTGCCAACTTGTTTATGACAAGAAAGTAGCGCCATAAATATTCATGTTTAAATTTGGATTTAAATCATCGGAAAATGAAAAACCGGTCAGGTGAACAAATTATCCAATCAGAATGCAGCATTCATATAAATGTGACAGAAGTTGTAATTATTTACTTGTAAGTATTTTCTTTATTTACATAGTATGTGTTAGTTTTTGTCAATTTTATTGCAGAATGCCTAGAAGAAATGTTTGTGAACGCTCATATGATTTGGATAAATTGTCGAATATGGAATTGCTTGAACGGTATAGATTTGACAGGAATGGTATTTTGTTTTTAAATGAAAAGCTTGGGCATGTAATTTTAACAAGAAGAAACAAAAGCCTAAGCAGAAGTGAAAACATACTAGTATCTCTTCGATAGAGACCAACATCATGTAAGTCAGCCTACTGTGTCTCGAGCCGTAAACGATGTTGTAGAAGCTATTTTCAACCCAGACATAGTCAGGCAATTCATTTACCTGCCAACAATGTTATGGGACATCCGCGGCCAATTGTATACATCTGGATAACTTTAGCCAATCCAAAAGATAACCTTTGGTTAACTTTATCCGTTTTTTGGATATGTTAACCAATGTGGTTATCCTTTTGTATAAAATTGCAAGTCGCATCGGATATTTTTATCCGATTTCATTGGTTAAAGATAACCAAACTAAAAAAAAACACAATGCACATTTTATCTGGTTACGGTCAAGACGGTTTCGCGGAAAGTGTCATTTCAGACGACAACAGCTACCTGACTAAATGGCTGAAACGCTATCGATCCGAAAGAAAAGATCACTTAACTTTTCGCACGAGGAAACTTCCATTATTCGCGAAGGAGTCTTACAATATGACAAAATGTTATCAAAGAAATTTTCAAGCGGCTCAACACCTGTAACTAAGAAAATACAAGATGGGGCGTGGGACAAAATCACACAAAGAGTGAATTCCGCCGGTCGTGCATGTCGCACGATTGACGATGTGAGAGGACTGCGAATGCCAACATTGATATTTTTCGGTCATTTGTTAATATGTGATATGTATATGTATATATCTATTCATACTTAACTGATATAGTTCAGTGTCCATGGCCAAAAAACCTTTCTTTGGAGAAGCCGAATATCGGCAGCTTCCCCAATCAAAGTAACCAGTTTTTCTCCCTAATTTGACCAAATTCTTTCCCAATACTGGAAAAAGTTCTCACCAAAAATAATATCTAAACTTCGTATAAAAGTGAAAATTGTTTACTTGTCGAGCCTTCTATTTGGCTGGAAAAATCCAGAGCCGTAAAGTCTCCTGGGGGTTGTATTCGTATCGGTTGAATATGCTTTCATTACCACCCGTATTATTCTCCTAGAGAGGTATGCGTATTGATCGAATTAGTTGTGCTTACCTCGCGAAGCATAACGTAATTTTGTGATTCGTGACCAGTTGGCGAATGACGGAACGAGCCGAATTCAAAAGTTATAAATAGATTGCATTAAATGGCTATTACGACTTAAAATATTTTCAGTAATGAGGATATTTGTGGAATATTATTGTATCAACTAAGAAATAACGGGTAAGTTATTCCTTTTAGTGCGTTTACGGCGTCTATTTTCACGCGTTTGATTTGCTCTTATTTTTACAGCTTGCTTTAATTTTACGACATACATGTTTCAAACAGACGCTTTACGACCAAGGTCACAGAAGTAAATATGAAAACCAACCAAAATGTTGCATAACTGGGCTCACTATACCAAGAAGTTTAAAGTTTCCGACGCTAAGAATACTAAGAGTATCACGGATTTTTTCAAGAAATCAACAGTCACTGTCACCAGTGTGAGTAGCTCCAATCTTACTAGTAGTAGGTTCAAGGTTGGCACAGAGACAGACTGCGTTGTCACTTCCCCGACCCCCGTTCAAACTATTGATGCCACTCAGACATGTGAGACTGACCATGGTACCAATCAATCAAAATCCACCGTCAGTGCTAGTTTGGAGAGTGTATCTGTAGAGTCCGAGTCTGACACTGGGAGTGATATGCGAAAGTTTAACTATGCCAAATACGAGGCCAAGTATCCCTGGCTGTTCTATAGTGCAATTAAACGCGGATACATGTGCAAATATTGCGAATTGTCCGGGCCCAAACCTGACCAAAATACTCCGTACATAACGTTTGGGGCAATCTTAGGCACACACTCATCTAGGCGTCTTGAGATGCACCAGACAAGTCAAGTGCACAACATGGGTGCAAATCGGTACACAAATCAATTATGCAACACCAATTTCGCAAAAGATGCTTTGAATAAGTTGAAAAACACCGAAACCACGACGGTTGCGAATAATCGTGCATATATGCAAACACTTTTCCAAACTTGTGGCTTCATGGCAGCAAAGAAGTGGGTACTATCGGAAAATTTTGAAGATCAGGTTGCGTTTTTGTTGAGAGTTTGTGACCCCAACATAACCGCCATTGTTAAGTCAGATATATCCTTTACATGTGCACCATCTGCAATGGGCATTGCGTATATCCTCAGCGACCACTTGGACCGTAGTTTTCTAACCGACCTTAGGGGGAAAAAGTACACTCTGCTAGCCGACGAGAGCACAGATCAGTCTAACTGTACACAGCTCTCCATTTATGCCCGTTGGGTGTCAGATGGTGGTGCTGTAGAGCACTTTATGGGTCCCAATCAAAAAGGCACAGGCTGTAAAATATAAAGCGAAACAAAAAAAATACTGGAAATTAAAATAAGTTTATGAAGTGTTCTAAATTATTAATAAATAATTTTATTTTTTTTCAGAAACATCAGAAGAAAGCTATGCTGACCAAGGTAAATGTTATAATAGGCTTATAAAATCAAGAAACGCCTATTGACCACACTTATGAAGTAAAAATGATAAGTTAAATGTATTTACTAAAAGTGTTTTATTCCATAAAAAAATATTGAAACTAAACATTGTCAATAATGACTTAACAAGATGTAAAAATAAATATCTGCATGTCGGTTCAGAGTGTGCCTGTTCCTTTGAATAATGACAACATAAAAACCGAGCAGGAATTCAGATGTTGGTAGAAGGTATACTATCCTCATTTTCGTCATTTGTTACGTATTCAAAATTTGTGTAAAAATTGCATTTATTTAAATAAATTTAACAATATCATTAATGAAATCAAATTTAAATGGGAAAACTCGTAGACCTTTCTTAGATTTAAAAAGCAACATAAACACTGCAGCTGTAGGACATAAAAATAAGATTGTGTTATTAAGTTATAATAACTTATTATGTATAAATGTTTATGGTAGAACATGCTATAAAGCACCTTCCAATAAATCAGGAAAGAGCAGACCCTGAAGGAACTACAAATGGCATATTATGCAGGGGGCATCGCAGTTCAAAAGGAAAAGTTACCTCTTATGAAGACGCAGAGTTCTTATAACATTCTTCGGCTTTGTTTATCTGTAATTAATTTGTATTATTATTTGTTTAAGATGTAATCATATGTATGTATTTTCAATGTATGCATACAGTTCATGATTTATGCTGATAACCTCATATTTGCACGATTTGTTTAAAGTTCGGTCCACAATTTTTTTTTTCCATTTGATACATGTTCAAACTTTATGCAAAAATATCATTAAATATAATTAATTGATCAATATCATTTATGAAATCAGATTTAAATAGGAAAATAATCATGAACTTTACTGATTTTAAAAGGAACAGGCACACTCCATATGTATGACACCATTTTTTTTACAAGATTTTGTAATAAAGTTATTATTTCTAAATGTTTATGGAGAAAAAAAGCTATACAGCTCTTTCCAATGAATCCGAAAAAAGCAGGCCCTGAAGGAACTTCAGATGACATTATGCTGGTACCATCGAGGTTCAGATGGAAAAGTTTCTTCTGATGAAGACGCAGTGAGCATTCTTCGATCAGGGAAAGCACCTGCTGGCGCCTAAAAAAGACATGTTGTGAAAAAATGATATATGATGCAGTCTTCATTTATTTACCAGCAAATGCAGTTGTTATGTATTGTCGATGCTTATAAGTATTCATTAATATTGTAATAAATATTTTTAATTAGTATTATCTAGTATATCATCATACATTATAATATGTATTTATGTTCCAAATTTATAAAATGTGAAAATGAAGTGAAGTAAACCAATGGCATATTAAAACAGTATACACCCTGGAAAAAATGTGTAAAATACTTGCTCGAATAACTATAGAATACAATTCAATTTCAGGATCATTTTGTGCTGCGGTGTATTGCACAATATATGCAAAACTAGGAACTTTCCTATGGAAAAAGTGAACATTGAAGAACTGCGAGACAATCCGGGACATTACGCTTGGCATGAAGATGGTCTTCACGACAGGAATGTTATCGCAAACACATTTTTCTAAACTGTAGTTTTCAAACCTTATATCTTATTTCTTTATAATTCCATTATAAATACCAGATATATAATTTCTGGTACGCTAATATAATCATTTAAACATAAATCAATTTCCATTATCTTGTCATGTTACGGTGACATGTTATACCATTCTTGAGAGTTATTATCAGGTCGTACATAAGGTGTCAAAAGCAAGCGTTTGCAAGGATAGCCAATGTCAACCAATAAAAAGTGGTCATTCAGCAGAAGCAGGTACCGTTCAAACACTTGCCACAGCCCACTTTCTCGAAGAATTCTACTGTCATGGGTACTGCCTGGCCATCTGGCGACAATTTCCATTATGGCTTTCAAAAACGGAGTAGTTTAAACTATATTACTTTTTATCTGTACAAAATGTATCAACACATAACATATGTATATCTTTGTTGAATTTACAATTGAAATTAATAAAAGATTGCGTTAAGCTTATGAGCATCCTTTAGATACATGCATTAACCATTTTAGCGATGATTGTTCAAACGTTAACCTAGCTTATTTTAAATGTTTCATTAGACCTTTCCGGAAGAAAACCACCATGGACACTTGGTGGGTGACTCGGGCTATCCATTGAAAAAATATATGTTGACACCCTTACTTAGGCCTACAACAGATGCCGAGTTGAGGTACAACGATGCCCAATCAAGTGGGCGAATGGTGGTGGAGAGGGCATATGGAGTTCTCAAGAGTAGATTTAGGTATGTAAATTTACTACATGTATGTTAATTTTGTTCCAAAAACATTCAGTTAATCAACATATGATACCAATTGAGCACAATTAATCTCCCCACATAATATATGGATTGACAAGTCCTCTGTCTGTCCGTACATCTTTTGATAAAACCTGTGACTGTGCAGGCAAGAAATCGATGAAGAAACCGACAGGCTGATGTAAAGAATGAATTGTATGAGCTGGAAAGCAAGCGAATTACCAGCGAGATTCGAGCTAGGGAGGCAAAGCAGCTTTATTATCAAAATAAAGAAAACGAATTACATGAACTAAACAAAACACTTCTCTTCAAGCAAATCGAAAACATGTTCTTGCCATGAGCAAAATAACAATACAAATAGCATCATTTGAAGGCATAGCAGCATTAAGAGTGTAATGGGATTTGGAATCGAACTGGCAGCTCTAGAACTATGCAAACATTACTGATTTTGTCCAACCTGTCTTGATACTTAAATTAAAGAAAGACTGTACGATTTTGTCAAATATTTATGAATTTATATAAAATGTGTTAAAAATTAGTAACATATATTTCAATATTAATTAAAATAAAAGTTAAGAAGAACATGTGGCGAAAAATGCGGAATAAGCCATATATTTAAATCCGAAATCGAAAATGGCTGGAAGCCGAATTCGCTAGCATGTATATCATGCATGTACAATGTGAAACTAAATTTAGTTTTAGTGCAGATTCGTTCCTACGACACAAAGACACAATTTTGTTTTCTAACAAAGACGAGTAAAAGTGTCGGCATCGGCTTTAACCATCGCTAACTTCTATGCTGCATTTTACGAAATTCGTCTTCAATATATATTTTTTCTTGCATAGTTTGTGCTATTGTAACATATTTTTATCAGTATATTACAATTTAACACATATACAAATTTGACAACATCGTACAGTCTCACATTAAAACATGTTGCATAAAAATACAAAATTAACTCGCGTGAATGAAATATCTGAAAGTAAAAACAATCTTAATTAATTTGATATGTACACAACACTCATCAACTTTACACTAACTTCAATACTTGATGAACACACAACTTATCAAATTTACACTAATTGCAATTATCTAAGTACGCACAACTTATCAACTTCACAACTATTTGCAAATATCTACACACGATTACGGTGAACGAATTTATTTTCAGTTATAACTTTATAACTTGACATTGTTTTTGTTTTTTTTAATTCAATGTTCCTTGTTATGTTTTTCACACAAAGCAATATATATTATTTTTGTTAGTTTCCATGCATATCTATATTTCAAAATATGAATCAAACTAGTAACATGTTCTCATTGTCATATTCATATCATTTATAGCTCATCCAAGCCACAGGTTGTTTTTCGAAGTGAGGGGGCATACAGCTCTGTACATTTTGGTAGGTTCGAGTGATGGAATGTGAGCTCATCTGTCTGATCTACTGTGGCGGTCTTTGTTAAACTTCATAAATTTTGTCTGAAACCACAAGGCCTATAGCTTAGATATTTGGCGTAAAAGATCATCTGGAGGACTTGTACCAGGATTGTTACAATAACGCCTCTGGGGTCAAAAATTGCGGTGTAAGAATACAGACGCAATGATAATGCTACAGTATCTTCCAGGGTGGCATTGAAGGCCATACGCCAAGCAAGCAAAGCGACATTTCAATACTCCAAATGCCTGCTCCACAATTACCCTGGTCCTCAGTAATGATCGATTGTATCAGAAATAACGGTGAATGTGTTAATTTGTACTGTTTAATTTGATATTCACAGTAAAAGGGAAAATACTCTTTTATCGGATTGCTAATGAAAGGGGAAATACTCCGCCAGTCTTGTTGAATGTAAGGGAGACAGTTAAGAGTGTTGAATAGCACATGTTTGTTGACGAATAAACATCTGACATCTCATCAGTGTTTTATCACATTTTACAAAATGTTATAATACTGATTGCATGATACATTTTTTCAAGTTGTCATATTTTTAAGGAGCATATCAACTGCTTGTACATTATTATATTTTCACAAATAAATTCAAACATTAAAATCATTTTTTAATACACAATCATTGTTGTTAAAATTATTCTGCAAAATAGTTATTTTAGTAATGACATAAAGTTGTCCCCGAGACGACATTCGTGGGCGCCGGAAAATCTTAGAAGAAGCAAAATATTTATGAATTAAATGCACATGAGTAATTGAGTATCTCGCTATGCGAACTCCAAAATGAGTATTGAAGAAATGTGTCTAAGATAATTCCCCACAAAGAAGTGATTGATTTTGTGGTTTACCTTTCCTGTGCCCTGTTCCTTGCTTGCAAGTAAGGGGCTATGAGATAACGTCTACTGGGGTACCCACTGTCACCTAAGATATATCCATCAAGAGTTCCTGCAGGAGATATGGAAATACATCAATGTTGAATAACATCGAACAAATTGCATATGATACACACACAACGTGTTATGAAGCATTATACGCCCATTCTCAATAACATGATACAATTCCATGTACCCGATGTCGGCGAGCTTTTCTATAAATCGTGCAACGAATATGTAATATCTAGGCGCTTTACAGTTTACATAACCGAAATAGAAACTAAGTTTAACTAGTTTTTTTTAAGGTGCATAACAAAACAAAATCAGTATTTAAACTTAAATATGTCATTTTGACAGGTTCGTTACTGTCGTTAGTCAACAGTGTCATGTTTTAGCGCACGCATTACTTTTATTGAACAAAGTACACCTTTACAAATGGTATGATTTTAATACGCAATGTATATTGTATATAGCCTAAAAAATACAAAAGGAGACAATGTTTGTTTTTGCTACAAGCATATAAAATACGGTTTGTCTGTAAATCAGAAGAAAGGTTCGTTACATTACATTAGTAAGGAACAGTTCCTTTCTTGAATACATCGATACCTATTTAAACTTTGAAATACATACGTACTGATCAGGTTTCCTGTCGAGATAAAACAAGAAACTTGAAAAAATGCAAAGAAACGCAACTACTATATGTTTGTTCCCTCGAATTACGAATTTTGACTTTTCATTGAAAGGTTCGTTACTCTTAATCTGAACTTAAGTCTTACATTTACATGCTTATAAACCTAAATGTAATTTAGATTAAGTTATAAACCATTGAAATTCGGTTAAACAAAATCGTATTGTGAAATTGCGCGCTCTCTTAATTCTATAATGTAGTCGATTGAAAGGTTTGTTATGTCAGGTTCGTTACCAGGTTTATCAAAATACATGCAAATAGGCCATATTTGGAAGAAGGGTCAGAATTTGTTTTGCATGTTATCGTATTACGTCATCAGTGAGAACTACGTCATATTGCCACGTCATAAATTCGGAAGATTGTGTTAACCTTGCGCTTGGACATTTGAGAGTGAACAGTGGATATACACATGAAGAAATTATGGTAAGTTGAACTTTTCTTAACATCTTTGTATTATATTTTGTGAAGTTTATACATTAGACTTTAAAAGGCAAACATATTTGATTATGTTAACTATATGTGCAAATAGATACTGTGTGTATGAAAAGCTGAAAGGTTCGTTACTTACGGTAACAAACCTTTCATTAAACGTAAGCTTAAGCTTATGTAGAAAATAAATTAATATCAATTTCCTTTAACAGCTCAAAATTGTTTTTTATCGATATGGGTAAAACAAAAGGCTTTATTTTGGTCTTTACATAATATAGAAATAAGTATTTATTTAACTCTTACCTCAGAAATGTTATTAACCGTATTATTTTTTTAAAGTCAGTTGATTTAGTTTTCGTTAGTGGTAGTTTATGCAAAGTGGTATTTCATTTATTGACTATTTAGATATACCATTTAACATATCCAATTATTTCAATATGTTGTGTTTTGTCTTAGATTATATACATAATGGTAAATGTACAGTACCATCAAGGTAACGAACCTTTCACTCATGTGTATTCTTATGTTTCAGATACAAAAGTAATCACGATGCCAAAATCACGTGCAGAGATACAAAAACAGTACAGAGAACGTCTAAAACAAGACAAAGCAGGGTATGAGTTATACTTATTGAAAGCCCGACAACGAAAACAGAAGAATTATGTACCAGTTGAGAAACTCAGCAGAAACGAAAAGACAAGTAGGCGCCAAAAGAATAAAGAGTACCTAAAGCGACATAGATTAAAAAAGAAAATTGAGAACCATGAAAGAAACGAAGAAGAACAGCAATTGGTATCAGAAACAAGTGGATACGAAAGTACATCAGATAGGTCGGTTACTCATAGTCCACTTGTGGTTAACATGCCGTTTCCAAGACGAAAGGCGGGAGCAAGAATGCGAGTAACGAAGGCACTTGAAAAGAAGAGACAGGAGTGTAAAAAATTGCAGGCAAACCACCTTGAACTGAAAAAGAAATACAATACCAAAATGAGAGCAATTCAGAGAATGAAAATACGAATGCAACGTTCAGCGCTATCTATCGATACCCAGACCACCACTATGTCTCCAAAAACGTTGACAAAGTATCAACTCAAAGATATGAGTTCTGCCTCTAAGATACCGCAAAATGTTAAACGTCAGCTTCTCCTTGGAAATACAGTATTAAGCGAAATTAGAGCAAGCAGAAAAGATAAGTCCAAGTCGTCAAGTAGATCGCTGTCGATTCGACTTCTGAAAAAATACCGACTCATAAGAAAATTCAGTCAGAACACAGGCATAAGCCGCCAACGTATAACATTAACCTCATCATGTAAGGTAAGAAGGCGACGAGAAATTGAAAAGAACCGAACAACGGTGATAGAATTCATGTCCCGAGAAGACAACTCTAGACAGAACCCGGGAAAGAAAGACAAACTCAAGTGCAAAGGTGAAACCCATCAGACAAGAACTCTCAACGACTACCTGAAAAACCTACATAGAAAATATATCGATGAAAATCCAGAGGTAAAACTATCTTTGGCTTCGTTTTGTCGAATCAGACCAACTTACATCAAACTAACGTCTTTTACATCTCGAAGTAGTTGTCTTTGTACAAAACACCAAAATGTTGCTTTATGTTTAAAAGCACTGAAGTCTTCTGGATTAGATATTCCATTCAATCCTGAAACATTTATCAAAGAGGAAAGTCATATGGGAACCGTGAGAATGAACATGCCAGGGAAATTGAAATATGGTCAGTGGAAACGCGTTACGGTGGACCATAAAGGCAGAACAAGGATGATGACAAAAATCGTTGAGATTGAACTGTCAAAAGAAACTTTTGTCCCAACATTTGAAAAACAAATTGAAGAGTTTGTTGCTCATGTAGAAAGAGTGCGTAAACAGTATAATGAAAAAAGAACACTAACAGAAAATCTGGGAGCCAATGATGTACTCCTTCAAATGGACTTTGCAGAAAATTATACCTGTAGAAGTGTTGACGAGGTTCAGTCTGCATATTGGTCTCAGATTGGAGTAACGCTGCATCCTGTTGTTTATTATTACAGGGGAAAAGAAGACAACCAGCTTAACCACAAAAGTCTAGTCTTGGTTTCGGATGAAATGGGCCATAATACAACAACGGTTCAATGTTTCATGAAAAGAATTGTACCCGAGATCCAATCCAATGTTCCTGGTGTCCAAACATTTCACTATTGGACAGATAGTCCTACAAGTCAATACCGAAATAAGTCAATTTTCCAAACAGTAGCCAACCATGAAGCTTTGTACGGAGTAAAAGCTGTTTGGAATTTTTTCGAGGCAGGGCATGGAAAGGGGCCATGCGATGGCCTCGGTGGAACTACTAAACGGCTAGCTGACGAGGCTGTCCGAACCGGGAAGACCGTTATTCAAAATGCACAGGACTTTTATGCCTGGACTCAGTCACCTTATTGCACAATGGCAAATGTCAAATTTTTATTTGTGTCATCTCAAGAATGCCAAGTAGTAGCAAAACGGCAAATTCAATTGAAAACTATAAAAGGCACCATGAAAATACACGCTGTAGTTGGCCAAGGTAATAACAAAGTCTTAGTAGGCGAAAAGAGTTGTTACTGCGAAAATTGTATTGGCGGTATCTATAACTGCCGTCATTGGCAACCACAAACTATAGTTGCGATCTCTACCAGCCAACAAATTGACCAAGAGCAAGAAACTTCAATTCCAGTGTTTGATACCCCCATTCCAGAGCCAAGCACTCTCATTCCAGAACCAGAAACTCGCATTCAAGAGCTAGAAACTCTAATTCCACAGTCAGACAAACAAATTCCTACAGCAGAAGCTCAGACGTGTCCATTTGAAGATGGAAACTTTGTAGCGGCTACGTATGGACATAGATGGTACGTTGGCAAAATCTTACAGGTTGATACAGAAGATAAAGACATCGAAGTTACGTTTTTGAAACAATCAAAAGACCTGTTTCGCTGGCCAAAAAAAGAAGACAAGATTTGGATTGATTTCACAGATGTAATATGCCAAGTTTCGGAACCAGTGACCACTGGGCGACCACAACGAACGTTCAAATTGGCGGAAGAGGACATTCAGCAAGTCAAGATTAGATTTTCCGAATTACATTAAATACGTGTACCTACAAATCGGCAAAATCTCTCATTCGTTTTTTTTTACGTGTGCAAAACGCTAAAGTTTGCTCAAGTCAATTTGCATTACACGTGAAAGGTTAGTTACTTAAATTAAAAGTTCAGATTTTGTGTCTTTCTAGAATTGTATACGAATGAATTTGAATATGAATCTTAATTGTTGTTCTATAATCATTCATTCTTTGTGTTATGTATGTTCTTTTATCTAAATGATAACGTAATATAGATAACGTAAGATAACGTATTTGTTGAAAGGTTCGTTACCAAATAGTAGCAATGTTGCAGTTGCCTTTTCTCCTACTTATGTCATTAAATTGCTATTAAAGTTCTATTAACATATTTTTTTTATGATGTGTTTTGGCAATAGTTGAAAACAAAACATATTGAACTTCTTTTTTTTCATATACCAGTTATCTAATAGAAATGTAAAAATGTTCTGTTACATTGTTAAGTTAATTAAAATCTCCGATGTGTTCATATTGTAATCAACATGAAAAGAGATGTGCGAATTATTGTTAAAGACCCACTTTATGATGTTCTGACATTGAATCATACTATAATCTGTTTTATAGCTTGAAATAAATGCTTTTTCGTTTGAAATCACTTAGTTGTAGTTATGTATTCAATAAGTAACAAACCTTTCAGAGGATTTTAGTATATGAAATTCAATGTACCGTAAAAATAGGAAGAACTAAATTGATGATCGAGATTTTTCATGAAACACTTATACACACGTCGTACATTAAAGTAAATAACTTTTAAAATTGATATTGAAATATCGATACGCCGATACTAATTAATCCTTAATTGTACTATTTAAATGAGAATGGGCGTATAAATTAAGTGTTTGGAAGTGGATATAAGCAACATTCTTAAAAACCTTTTTTTCTGTATTTGGTAAACAAAAGCAGCTTCTTAGTATATGCCCCTTAAAATATGAAAAAAATACGAAGTATTAAAGAACGGCTGGATGAATGGACAGTGTGATTATTTAGAAACTCTGTCAAGGTCAAATAAATAATTCAAATATATATTTTTTTAATATGGATTAACTAAAGTTTATATGGTAATAGCTGTATTGGATTACACCATTATATGCAATATAAACAATATTGCTGAATTTCAATAGAAAAGAGCAAACAAACACTTAAAGATATCGATTAATCGGTTCAAAATCGATATTAAAAGTATAATTACATTATGCTTCTATGTATAATTGAAAGTTCAAATTTTACCTTCTGCTTCCAGTCTGTGAGACAGGTGCTGGTTTTGCCGCCCCCTGTTTGATTCGCCTCCCGCCGCCTGTTCTTTTCCTTTTTTTCGCTTGACTCTTCAGAAGAGTGTAAAAGTAATATGACATACACACTTTAGATCTACACAAAATAAACCTGAATTTCATGTTTAAACATATTATGTGTGACTGACATTGTGAATTTGTTAAAATCATTTTGTGGTAAGAGTCATGAGATTTAATTAGTTAAAATACCTTAAGGTCCGTCCACTTCTTTATTATTTCTTCTACCTCGCGGCTGCACAAGCCAACGCTGTTCACTCTGAAATTGGTTGATTATTTTTATATTTGTGTTTACAATTGATATTACTTATAAAGCTATGTGATATAATGCACACTGGATAATAAAGTAGATTATATGCCAAAACATAATTATACAGTACCCAGTCATATGTATTTAGATACATATATAACGAAGGAAGCGAAAATGTGTAAGAAATTTAAGATGAGACTACAACTTTAGAAAAGGGAGATAATTTCCTATATCCCTTTAAAAATGTATTTACCCTCAAAACAAACAAAACATGAATAATATGAGATTTTTCATTCAAATTTGATGCATATTAACCACATATTGATTGATACTCGAATATTATTCTGTCATTTTTTTATTATTTAAACATACACTAGCGGCTTGTCAATTTAATGGCTGACAGAATTAAACGCGGTAAATTATGATTCCGTAAATTTTCTAACTAGAAACTACTTGCAAACATGCATAAAAACATTTTCATTTTTTGGAGTAAAATAAAAAATATGAATTGAAATCAAATAAATCAGTATAATTAACGAGAAAAATTGACAGACACTAACGCTAAAATATTTAAAGAAATGATATCGATACATTTAATATACGTACTTCTCAAAAAGTGTCCGCCCATAATTCTTCTTTCTTTCGGTTTGTCACCTCAACGCTCATCTTACTGGCTAAGAAAGAGTAATTGTCCGTGCATGCCTGCTTGGCTTCCGTTTGCCCTTGTTAACTGTGTCGGCCATCTTGCTTGTTTTGACAACAGACGATTTGACATTAACGCGGGAAATCGAGTGATTTCGTATTTCGACTGGTTCGCGATACCAGATCGTACGCTCAACTTAAATCTTAGCTGCGACTCCATACTTACGACGGCGTTCATAAAACGGGGATTAGCGGATCGTAAATGAAATCGAAAGTGAAGGATTTAAGATGAGATCCGCAAAGATAAGATATGATAAAACGGCCTCCTGAGTATTAACACAGGGCATATGACAGCCAAAACATTTAAGATATGCATTACGGTCCTTATTATACACGGCACGTTTACACATAAGCAATATTCTAGTTGTACATCGGTGGATTGTTTTTTTTTTGAATCCTAAGTACTTGACGCAAGGTCAGATGTTTGAACCAGTGTCCCACAACGCATGCAGCCTATGTATCATCTCGACGAACACTACACAGACGAAACAGGCTACGCTGAGTTCCAACAGGATGCAAGCATAAAGCATGCCTGGCATCAACCACGCAGTGGGCTAAACTTTAATGTTCACAATGAACGGTTATATGAAAACAAACTCATTACTCCCTATAATGGTATGGTAGAATGGACCAAGTGAATAACGCAATTTGAGACTACAGCGTACATGTGCGGGTGAAATGAAGATGGCAAATTTTAACAAGTTCTACCGATACTTGAATATGTCGTGGCTCAATCTGTTTTCTCGCAATTATCACCACACATCATCAACTGTTGTGCTGACCGTGTAGCGGAAATGAATAGAAGGTTCCGAGTAATCGAGACTCCGAGGTCGTTCGCTGCAAAATTCAGCAGAAGAGCGCACCATCACGGTGAGACAGTAGAAAAGTACGCAGCAGACTTGAAAAGGCTGTATGAAATGAGAAATAAACAAATCGTTCGTTTATTTTTATGCATATCTCTTTTTTCTGATTTTTGTAAATGTGCCCAATTGTATTTGATTTATTTCAGCCAATTTACCAGCTATAGACGGACGGGTGGAGAAGTAAAAACAAAAGGTTATAACAATATGAAAGACATGAGTATTTTTTATTTTATTATCTTTATTGAAAACTTACACATTGTTTGATATTTGAAGGTGCTCAGAAGCCAGGTGACTCCCAATGTGTTAATGTACCGGTAGATACCATGTTCGTCATGAACTAGTGAGTATTTAAAGTAAATTTAGTTCACCAAATGCATTCATATTCAATTCATCCCTATCACGTGTAGGATCTTCATATCACTGTTTTTTTAAGTAATTAATTGAAATATTTCGTTAATGTAAATGTGCAACATCTTCATATCACTATCCAATTAAACGCAACATCACACATATTATACATGAAATTGTGTCAAAAACCATATATTAAAACCATATATTATAAACCATATATATCCTGTTATTATGACACAAGGCGTGCCAATATGACAAGACCGCACACACCAGTTAAATATTTTAGCTTTTTAGCTATTTATTTGTGTATTTTGCCATTTCAGAATCACATGCTGGAAACTGCAATACAATAAAAGATAACCATGATACCGGAAACAGGCCTTGACTAACATAGATGTTCTCACAGCTTTTGAACAATTTTGTTGCGGGAAAATACAATTTAAATCTGCTTTGTGCGAGTTCCAAGAGAGGTATGGTGCTCAGGTCAAACTGGAGCCAGTCTTAGAATGAAGATTGGTACTTTGTACAAAAGGGAAAGAAAACTTGTACAAGATAGGGAAAATGCAAAGTTGAAAAGATTTAGAGCAGACAATTTGTCCTTCCCAAGAGCAATAACTTAACTGATGGTTATGGCAGTGGTTATTCTGATAAGGCCCAGTTATTAGCCAGTTAAACAAAACAGGTTGTAACTGAAAACGGAAATTTGAAAAGGGTGATTAAAGAAATAGATGATGAAAATGAAATATTATCTATACAAGTTGATAGAAGCGAAAGAAAAGTTAAAATGTTGTTAGGTCTATTAGAAGTTATAAATAGAAAGTGGAAGTCTGTACTTGTGACAGAGAAAGAAAATTAGGTTAACATGTACTTTGTTACATACGTTTGAACATTGATCGTTAAGGACTCTCTAAGATGCCCAATAAGAGGCCCTGGAAAGCCAGGCAGAAATGAGTAGGTAGAGACCAGCATGTTACAGAAAAGTGGCACGACTTGCGGAATTACTGATTTGTTTGATCGTTTAATTTGTTAATAACAACAACAGTTAAAGTAGGGAAAAACAAGTATCGCCAGCGCCATTTTGTTTTGCGGTTCAGGCCTTCTGATTGGTTGTAATGGGGTGAGGTCGGCCTTCTGATTGGTTGATAGGTTTGGCGGCAATCTTGACGGTTTTATTACTGTCGGTTTTTGGCGGTTTGATATAAGATGAGCGTTATTTGTGTTTTTGTAACATATTTTTATCAATATATTACAATTTTACATATATAAAAATCGTGCAGTCTCACTTTAAAAGAGGGAGTATGTCATTTAAATGTGATTTAAGAACATTTGTTGGTAAAAATCAAGTACACAAGATTGTGTTTGCAATTGAGAAATAAAAGCTTTAACTCAATCTTCAGACAGTTCTTGAAAAGTTTCAAACACTGGTGCATCTTTTATTTCTGATTTGTAATCATCAAAATCTCTACGAAATATTAAACGAAAAATTTAACGAACTATTTGTTGTTTTTGTGTATTTATGTGGCTTAAATCAACTCTTTTCCAATAAATTCAATACCGCCGGTACTAACACAATTACTAAATTTTACTCTAAATATAGTAATTTAATTTCAAAATATAATGTTTCTTTAAAATGGCATTTAACTAATGGAATTTCACAACCATCATTTTATGGAGATGTTTTCAAGCTTCTTCGCAAATGTAAATATCTTAAAGGAAATGCTAGTAATACACTTTTTGATTTAATTAGCTCCTTTTTATCAAAGGGATATGATACTGATGTACTTAAAAACACATGCTTGTTAGTTTTTGATTCACTATATCTTTCTTCTCTTAAAATTTGGGATAATTAATGTAATGACAATTTTATATGTTTGCTTCTATATTGTTCGATAAGCATAGCTGGTTTTATTAGTAAGTCTAGTATACAGTACAGTCGCTTTAATAATATTTAATTTCGTTGATAATTCGATTATTTAGTACAGTCCCTTTAATAATGCTTAATTTTGTTACTGGTGACGTCATCGTGTCTTCCCTCCTAAATACGTCATCGATACGAACAACCGACACTGTTTTAGCTACATGATAGGTACATGTACTCCAGTTTATATCGGTCAACTTTATTCATAATTATTTTTTCTCTGATGGTAGTTTCTTGATCAATTTATT
>VMBQ01002813.1:0-15252 GCA_007657795.1 Dreissena rostriformis | reverse complement strand
ATATATATATATATATATATTAGATAAACAAAGATTCTGCATCACAAAATAAACATCTACACTTCTCTTTTAACTAAGCCAATTGCAGGAATTACAAAGAAGAAATATCTTGAAAAAACAAACATTTCGAAATGATGCCACAGCTTAGAGTTCTTTGAAAAATGGCGAAGTTTACGCAAATAACAACACATACATAAACATTATATACCATAAATAGTATCTTATAGTCACTTTCAGTCTTATTTTTATAATTATATAACGTAAATATCACTTGTATATTAATATAACCGATATAACCATTGCAAGATGACGGTTGGGACTAGCATCCTTGCAGTTCGGACATTGTTGTAAGTTTTAGATTTCGTGTTCTGTTCTTCATAATTACACAATTACAATATAAAGAAGTGAAACTCCAGTTTCTCCAGAAGTATTGCATTCCTATTATACACACGTGCGTGGTCCTTTATTAATGGCAAGTGATCAATTGCCAAAACAGTACGGCACAATACGAAACAACATACTCACATAGTAAAATAAAGCTGGGGTCACCGCCTTGGAAATGTCAATGCTAAGCACTGGGGGTATAAACCGGTTTTAGAGCGCTCAACCTCTAACTTGGCCCAGCAATATTCATGATACAAATAAGTGTTAATAAAAATTTAACCTCATAGCATTGCAACTCAAATTAAACAGTAATAAAAGGGAATTAAAACGCATTCCATGTAATAACTTAATGGTAGGAAGGAGACCAGAGCAACAGAGTTACAACTTTTTGAGGCACGACGAACTGAAATTACTAACAAGTATCAACTACATCCCTTCTTTTTACAAAAAGATTAAAGAATAAAGCATTATATAGTTAATATGTCAGATCATCATCGTGCAAAAACAGGAAGAAGCAGCAATATTGGGTGTAAAAGATCCATATTACATAGCTTTGTTGTTTATGTGTAATATACTATGAAAATAAATGTAAATCTTTTGTCTTCCTAGATTTTTTTCTGCTCTTTCATTATTCATTCCCACTTAATTTTAAAAGTTTATTCTCTTCGTCCTTCGTTGCTCTAAACATTCACAGAATAAATGCATTTAATGCACTTATCTATTACCCTTTTGCCANGTTGTTCACTTTTTCCAGCTATTGTCCTTAG
Organism: Dreissena rostriformis; assembly: GCA_007657795.1. Taxonomy (NCBI): domain Eukaryota; kingdom Metazoa; phylum Mollusca; class Bivalvia; order Myida; family Dreissenidae; genus Dreissena; species Dreissena rostriformis. Next base: position 14,101 of record VMBQ01002813.1, on the reverse strand, counting down.
TGCCCAAAACAAGGCTGGTAGCTGTGGTGTGCAAGGTGGAGGGGTCGATACCGGTCCACTCAAGAGACCCATGCAAGAAAGAGAAAAACTGATAGAAAAGCTAGAAAAACGACGAAAACATGTATTATTCTTATTAATGTTATTTTTCTGTAAAATCTTTTTGTTTAATCGTTTGATTTGTTAATAACAACAACAGTTAATACAATTATACTTTATTTAACTTCATATGTTCATGCATTTTCACAATGATAATTGCAATTAATATTTCATTTTCCTATTCAAATATGTTACTGTTTATGTACAATCCAAAGCTCGAAGTACACATCAATTGCACTATTCCTTTATTAAATTAATAAACACAAAGGAAAAAATGGCAATAAAATGTAAACACGAACAGCAAATGCATGTGATATTTTAAAAATGAACTTAAAATAAAATTAGTAATATTCAAGATAAATTTCATAACAGAAACAAGCAAATTTCTTGAATTGATATCACCCGCCGATATGCGCCGAATTAAGAAAAGGAAAGTAACTGTTAAGTAACGCAGTGCAGGGTTATTGTTATATATATCAGTGAGAAGAATTGCAATAAGATTGCATCGAAATTCTCCTTACTGATATTTATACACTCGGGTTTTTTTATGTAGAAATTTTGTATTGTATCTTAAATATAGCCCTGAAAAGTTACATCATAAAACCAACACAGGGCAATACAGGCGACACAATACAGTACACATTTTGTCCAAGTAAAATCCATTTCAAACAAGGTTATTAAAAGTGAAATAAAATGCATTACGAACTAAATTCCTTAGGTCTAGCATGCTTGGCTTTAAGGTTTAACTTACTATAAAACATTAAAGTAGCAGTGATTCACGTTGAAAGTTGAAATTACATGACTTTATGTACATACTTTACCATCAATAATAAGATAACTGGCGTTTAAAAGGCCAGTTGTTTCTGGTCGATCCATAATACAAGCCCGTGTCTAGCGTGCTAAATTTATAACTTTAAAGCCGTCCTGCTATTATGACACAAGGCGTGCCAATATGACAAGACCGCACACACCAGTTAAATATTTTAGCTTTTTAGCTATTTATTTGTGTATTTTGCCATGTCAGAATCACATGCTGGAAACTACAATACAATAAAAGATAACCATGATACCGGAAACAGGCCTTGACTAACATAGATGTTCTCACAGCTTTTGAACAATTTTGTTGCAGGAAAATACAATTTAAATCTGCTTTGTGCGAGTTCCAAGAGAGGTATGGTGCTCAGTTTTTTTTTATTAAACTGAGGCCAGTCTTAGAATGAAGATTGGTTCTTTGTACAAAAGGGAAAGACAACTTGTGCAAGATAGGAAAAATGCAGAGTTGAAAAGATTTAGAGCAGAAGAGTATGTCTTTCCCAAGAGTAATAACTTAACTGTTGAAGATGGTTAAAGCAGTGCTTATTCTGATAAGGCCCAGTTATAAGCCAGTTAAACAAAACAGGTTGTAACTGAAAACGGAAATTTGAAAAGGGTGATTAAAGAAATATATGATGAAAATGAAATATTATCTATACAAGTGATAGAAGCGAAAGAAAAGTTGAAATGTTGTTAGGTCTATTAGAAGTTATAAATAGAAAGTGGAAGTCTGTACTTGTGACAGAGAAAGAAAATTAGGTTAACATGTACTTTGTTACATACGTTTGAACATTGATCGTTAAGGACTCTCTAAGATGCCCAATAAGAGGCCCTGGAAAGCCAGGCAGAAATGAGTAGGTAGAGACCAGCATGTTACAGAAAAGTGGCACGACTTGCGGAATTACTGATTTGTTTGATCGTTTAATTTGTTAATAACAACAACAGTTAAAGTAGGGAAAAACAAGTATCGCCAGCGCCATTTTGTTTTGCGGTTCAGGCCTTCTGATTGGTTGTAATGGGGTGAGGTCGGCCTTCTGATTGGTTGATAGGTTTGGCGGCAATCTTGACGGTTTTATTACTGTCGGTTTTTGGCGGTTTGATATAAGATGAGCGTTATTTGTGTTTTTGTAACATATTTTTATCAATATATTNTATATATATATATATTAGATAAACAAAGATTCTGCATCACAAAATAAACATCTACACTTCTCTTTTAACTAAGCCAATTGCAGGAATTACAAAGAAGAAATATCTTGGAAAAACAAACATTTCGAAATGATGCCACAGCTTAGAGTTCTTTGAAAAATGGCGAAGTGTACGCAAATAACAACACATACATAAACATAACATACCATAAATAGTATCTTAAATTCACTTTCAGTCTTATTTTTATATTTATATAACGTAAAAATCACTTGTATATTAATATAACCGATATAACCATTGCAAGATGACGGTTTGGACTAGCAACCTTGCAGGTCGGACATTGTTGTAAGTTTTAGATTTCGTGTTCTGTTCTTCATAATTACAAAATTACAATATAAAGAAGTGAAACTCCAGTTTCTCCAGAAGTATTACATTCCTATTATACACACGTGCGTGGTCCTTTATTAATGGCAAGTAATCAATTGCCAAAACAGTACGGCACAATACGAAACAACATACACACATAGTAAAATAAAGCTGGGGTCACCGCCTTGGAAATGTCAATGCTGAGCACTGGGGGTATAAACCGGTTTTAGAGCGCTCAACCTCGAACTTGGCCCAGCAATATTCATGATACAAATAAGTGTAAATAAAAATTTAACCTCATTGCATTGCAGCTCAAATTAAACAGTAATAAAAGGGAATTAAAACGCATTCCATGTAATAACTTAATGGTAGGAAGGAGACCAGAGCAACAGAGTTACAACTTTTTGAGGCACGACGAACTGAAATTACTAACAAGTATCAACTACATCCCTTCTTTTTACAAAAAGATTAAAGAATAAAGCATTATATAGTTAATATGTCAGATCATCATCGTGCAAAAACAGGAAGAAGCAGCAATATTGGGTGTAAAAGATCCATATTACATAGCTTTGTTGTTTATGTGTAATATACTATGAAAATAAATGTAAATCTTTTGTCTTCCTAGATTTTTTTCTGCTCTTTCATTATTCATTCCCACTTAATTTTAAAAGTTTATTCTCTTCGTCCTTCGTTGCTCTAAACATTCACAGAATAAATGCATTTAATGCACTTATCTATTACCCTTTTGCCAACAAGTGCCCCCAAGCCACTTTCTCGTTATTTTTTTTATTTTTTTTTAACTTGCAGACGATAAATTATTTTCAAGTAACAATAATACTAAAAAATCAACGGAAATTTCGTAAAATAAAGTTAACCAATAAAAAATCAATGTTCCTTATAGCCAAAGCCAAAATTTTAAAACGAGATGTTTTCTGGTAACATGGATGTTTGTAGATATTAAATGCTTGTTTTTAATTTTTCGTGTCACAATTAATTCCATTTTAATGTCCCACGACTATATCTATTCATACGACACAAAAACACTAAACTGGTACCATGTTAGTGTTCATGGTTGTATGGATAGATATCAATGTGGGGTTATAAAATGGAATTATTTGTGTACACACAAAATTAAAAACGTGCATTTTATATCAACAAACATCTTTCTTAACAGGACACATCTGACTTTGAAATTTTGGACATTGCTATAAGGAACATTGATTTTATATATGGTAACATTATTTAACTAAATACTTTACGAAATTTCCGTTGATTTTTGAGAATTAATGTTACTTTAACAATTTATTGTCATACTTAAATTTAAAAGGATTGAAATTGATAAACAAAAAAATCCATTGACAATTATAATTTTGACCGTCTTTTTGTGTTGTGCGTAAAGATAGACGAAAAAGGAGTGCAAGCTGAGGAGAAAGATAAACAAAAACAAAAGTGATGATGAGAATAGACGGAAGACAGAAGAAAAACAGTTGAAGAGCATAACAGGAAGAAAATTGACATAATGAAAAATGAAGAGCAGAAAGCATGTGTTAAGAAAATTGATGTATTAGTAGATTGTATTCTATAAATAACTTTGTGTTAAAGTAACATTAGTACAAAAGTATTTCGTAAAATAAAATTACCCAAAAACAAATCCATGTGTCTTATAGCAAAAGCCAAAATCTCAACGCCAGATGTGGTCTGATAACATGGGTGATTGTAGATACAAAATGCTCGTTTTTATTTTTTTGTTTCATAAAAATTCCATTTTAATTTCCCGCGACTATATCTATTCATACGACGCAACAACACTAACATAAAACCATTTCAGTGTTTGTATGTCGTATGAATAGATATCAGTGCGGGACATTATAATGGAATTAATTGTGACACAAAAAATTAAAAAAACAAGCATTTTGTATCTACAAACATCCATGTTACCAGGAAACATATCGTTTTGAAAATTTGGCTTTTGCTATATGGAAAAATGATTTTTTATTGGGTTAGTTTATTTTAAGAAATACTTTACGACATTTCAGTTGATTTTTAGTATTAATGTAACTTTAAATTGCCTGTGGTATTGCTGGCCCATATTATCGAGCAGTATTTTGATATAATCAAAGATTGATTCACCTTTACTCTCTCTGAGTTCAGGAACGTCTCATTTCATTCAAAACAGCTTGAAACCAATCGATTGGAAAACATGGTTTGTGAAAGAACACAGTTCCAGTAAAAGAATATTTCCCAGTGATTTATTTAATATAAATATTTAGCATATTTATCTGAGCTCCAGAAAAGATCAGAAAATAACGGGGCTTTTCCCACATGAACACTTGTTTAAGTGATATTTCACCCACTGACCATCCCGCAGCTTCTGCACCATGTGCTTCCTGGCTGAGTGGTTGGTAAGTTTTCTACCTATTCCTGCACTAGTGCACTTGCGCTTCATTATTTGGGCTATTTTCTTTTACACCCATTCTCCTACCGAGAATCCAACGCTCAGTGCCAGTGACCCTTATGTCATTGGTCTGGGTGTTTGACTGTTTGTAGACAAGTAGAATGGGTTGTTAACCTCCGAAAACCCATAGAGCCGTTTTGACGCATATATTCTATTATAAAAATGTTCAGTGTTAAAGATATTTTTAATTATTATTTTTTCAATGCAAGTTTATATGTTAAATTTCATAAATAATATACATTTTTCGGCATCACATAAGATGATATGTTTTCTAGTCTTGATATATAAATGTTGTGGATAAACGCTATTTGCATATTTAATCTTGTGTTCTTTAAGTTTCGACCACACATTTGGATGGATCGTGATCATTGGAACAAATTCTTGGCGGAACAGTTCTAGCCTCGTCAGTGGCACCGGTTTTTGTCTGCCTATCCGAGTATCGACCATCTCAAGATATTTGTCTCCCTCTACATCCCGGCAAAGCTTCACATCACCCCATCTAATACATGTTTCGAAAAAAAAAATTGTCAAATTCCCTTTTGCGAGCGTATCTCTATGACACTCATCCTGGATATTAATCTTATTTAAAAAGACGGAAGGAATTGTAAAAAGAACCATTGACTCATTCGATTTTTTATCTTATGTTTTGTCATTTTTAATCTTGCTTTATAAATTAGGAATTCACGAACCACATACTCATAGTACAAAATGTAAAACGAATAATTTAGAATGGTTAAACCCATATTAAAATGAAGAAGTTGGTTCTTGCAAATTATAAATCCAACTCTCTAAAAATACTTTAAATCCAAACGTACATGTATTAAAAAGATATATCTTTTAGCTACTGCACTAATATTGTTACTGGAATCCGTTTATAACACAATGAACCCGATGAATTCATAATTTTAGAACGAACAAAAAGTTAAAGCTGCTCATGAATTATATTATCAAGACCAAATTTGAAAGGATGCAATAAATGTAAAGTCTTTATCAAAAACCAATAAGCATGAACCTGTGAGTGTTCGCGAATAATGTTCATTTAATAAGAAAGATTGTACTACAGTAATTAAAGTGATACGAGACGAATTTTTCACTGTTGAATTGAGCTAAAAAGAATTGACAGGTCAAACGAGTTAGTAAAAATGTGGTAACTGACTAATTATCTGCAACTCATCTTGCTACTAGTAGTTTATAAATATATATATATATATATATTATATTCGATATTTTACATGACTGTCCCAGTCCTCCAAGCCGAGCGGAACTGTCTTTTTAGTGTTCGTGTGTCGTATGATAGATATAGTTTCAGGAAATTAAAATGATCCCGAAAACAAAATTCAAAATTGTGTCGTATGAACGCATCTGCACTTAAACTAAATTAAGATTCACATCGTACATCGACTCATGTGTTTTGTCAGTTGTCAAAACGAAAGTACGGTTGATATTCAAATGAATTTGTTTTCTCTTTCCGGGATATTGTTTTAGTATGTTGATGCTGCATTAACAAATATAAGTGTATAGAAGTGAAAACACCAAAAATAGACACCTATAAACATAGCATATACTGTAAGATGCGTCTAATATCTCTTTAATAATTTTTCATTCATAAACACTTCATTAATAGATCATTTCTATTGTTCAGGGTATTTAAAGATCAACTATACTATAGGAGGAGAAGTGGCCAAGTGGGATTAGTGTGCATATACCCTATCAACATGTCAAGGAATATCAATGTTGAAAAGTAAACAATTTCAAATCCTTTCTTTCTGTGCATGGCAGTCACGCTGCATTTAAACTCAATGATTTTAAGTTATTTAGATAATCATGACACAAAACCTGTGTAACGTTTATGTGTCCATACCAATGTACTATGTTCCAAGATGGCCCTCCATTAAATGTAAAAAGGACAAGAACATAATGAACTTGGCAATATTAATTTTAACTCACGTTTGTACAATTTCCGACCATGCCCTGTCTTTATCCTTCTTCGATAATGTCGCAGAAAATTTCCCGAACAACACTTCAAAGTTTTGTTGTTCACCCTCCAACAGCTCTTCCAGTTCTCGCGGCAGTCAAGCGGCATCACTGTTTTCATAGAGTGCTGTCATTGTTATTTACGTCTCGTCTGTCAAATGACGCGAGATCAGCAGGTGCCCGTTTTTTAACGTCGTTTTGATAGTAGACTGTGCGCGATTATCGCTAATTGCACAAAACTACCGGCAAAAATCTGCGATATGTTTGTAAAACGCATTTTAAAACATATCGCAAGCGCAGGTATACATCATCGATCGGCGATGATATCGTATTGTAAATTTTGATGAAACGGGGCCTGGGTTTGTAACGGCCTAGTACCCCCGACCTTTTAAGAAATGTCCCAAATTCATTTGGACACAACACACATTACAAAGTACGCATATTATTGTTAATGACTAAAATTATGACAATATAAAGAAGTGAAACTCCAGAAGCTGCAGCAGTATTGCAGTTTTAGCATACACACCTTTGTGGTAAAATTAAATATTTTGAATAAATGTCACAATAAAAATGTGTCGATGTTTGTAAAACATTTATTATACTACATATTTACATAAACGAAATGTCCATGTTACAAAACATAATTGATAATGATATGATGATGAAATGAAATATAAAACACATCACACACACATAATGTCAGAATGGCAAACGATGTCAAGAATTTGATGACATTAACAACACATCTAACGGTAAAGAAATGTCACGTGAAATACACATTACAGTGCACATACGTCATTTTACAACTTAAAAATAAATGTGAACATTTAACTATTATTTGAATGTATTAATGATTTATTACAAAACAATAACCGACTTAATTAACAAATCGTCACAACTTTATATATAATATAATATAAAACGTTCTGATTAAATTTGCCGTAGCTTTCGACCTCTCGGTCTTCTTCAGCGTTCGCAGTGCACAGCGTAGACTACATTGATGGATTTGCAGGTGACCTCGTTTCGCACATCGTAGGTTTTGCCGGTGGTATCGCTGAACTTTTCGGCCTTCATCATGTACGGACAGATTGCGCATCTCTTTGCCCCACAAGGTCCACTCCTGTTGCGCATCTCTGTGCCCCACAAGGTCCACTCCTGTTTGGAACCCGGAAAAACATTCGGTTGTGTTTGTTATGTACCAATATGTCTTCCAGGTTGCAGTCTTTTCTGAATGCTGCTAACGGGGGTTCAGGAAATACGTTTTTCATCCGATCTGAAGTGTGGAGTGTGGGTAGGTGTTTCCGGAGGGTATGGCCGACATTTGGTAGCGCTCTGGAGAAAGTGATAACAAGCGGTACCCTAATATATATATATTATGTATATATATTATATTAGGGCTGTAACGAATACACTAGGTGACGAATACGATACAAATCACGAATACAGGGTAGTGAATACGAATATTTATTCGTGAATATGAATTTCAATGAACAAAAGTAATACAGACAACTTGACATGACATTATATAGTATGAAACTATGTGTATTTGTCAATTTGATTAATTGAGTATCATTGCATACTGAAAATATGAAATATAACACTTTGAAATAACAAAACACTGCAAATTGTTTTCGTCTCATCGTCTTTTTTGGGGAAACCAAAGTAGCGCCAGACAAACAACAAGACTCCATGTTTGTTGATAAGTTGCACAATCATTGTCGTAAAGATAAACAAAAAAGAAATTCCATCTGCTAATCCCTTGTGTGTATGTTTAAGCATCAAATCACTTGTATTTACCTAAATAAACATTAAACAACCATCGAAAGATTTTTCAATTCAATGTCGTAAATATTTAACCGGTGCCCGCCATTTTTGTTGATAATCTCACTGTGTAACATAGTGGGTGGGGTAAACATGATGAAAAACGCCGGAATAAGGAGAAGAACATTTAAATATAGGGGTTAATTGTATGAACCTTCATTTGTAAGGTAAGATGATTAAACTTTCAAACTCGAACCACGTTGTTTGTATTCGTCAAATAATCGGTTCGGGAGGTGGCGAATAACGAATACGATTCGTCCACAGCCGTATTCGAGTAATTCGAATATTCGAATGTATCGTTACAGCCCNTTATGTATATATAGTATATGTATATATATATATATATATATATATACAAAAACGCTGTATTAATTTAATGCCGAAGCTTTTCGACCTCACGGTCTTCATCAGCGGCAATTTTGTATTTCAAGATGTTACATTATATACGGATATGACGTCGTGCAGTGTCTGGGCTGTTCTTTCGTTGAATTTTTTTTTTGATTATTTTGAAAATTTCCTCGTCGATCCGCTCGAATTTTTCACAGTTTGAAGACGCACGTAATGACTGTAATTCTGTTTGTATATTGAAGTCATTAAACACGGCCCTTTCTCGTACTGATTTTTTATCTATATTTTCATTTTGTATTTCTTTTTTCTGCCATTTCGAATATTTTTCAAAATGGCCCTTATTTTGTATCATTGACCAGTAAGAACTTTTCCGTAATTCCATTTTGTTGTGCCATATATTTTTATTTTTAGCGCTTCTCTTTTCAAAAATGTTATTGTTTTCCGCGTTATTGTCGTGGTTCGCGGTTTCTTCGGGTTTCGGTTTATACTAGATGCGCCCTTTGTGGTTATATTATTGAAGGGATTTCTTTTCATTTTAATGACGAAATGTTCAAAATAAAAACTTACATGTCATGTGATATTCAAAATTTGATTTATGTTTAAGTAAGCAATGGATGCAAAAATATTATATAGACCAAACTGGCGATAAACTAAGAAATAGGCAATCTGTCCATGAACAACAAATGCAAGACCCCTCAACAAGACAGATAACTTTAAGTAAACATTTAGATGAATGTTAACATTATGAACCAAAATATTTTCATTGTTTAAGCTAGTTTCGAACAATATTTCAGCTAGGTTAGCAAAAGAACAACATTATATACATGTTTTTAAACCCCAATTTAATTTCATGTAATATGTATTGACGTTATGACGTCATAATTGATATGACGTAATCTCCGTGACATGTTGACGTTGTAATATATTGTATTATGCCCTAATGAGATGTGCGAAACGCGTGGCTATATCTTTATATATTTAAAATCCCAGACACGTGTTTTTACTTTTATTATACAATATTCACAATCTGGATTATTACATTTTACGTAAATACCTATATATATATATATCAATGCTATTTAATTTTCTACAGTTTCTACTTTCGTATTATTGTCTGAACCTCGTATAGGTAACCACCTTCTTCTTAAATGGTTGCGTCCCTCCTCTCCGACAACAACTTCTTCTTCATATGGGTGATCGTCTGGACTTTTACGAGGACCTCGTCCAGCTCGGCATCATCGTCAGACTGACACAGAGTGTTCGAGTTTTTGTCTTTTGATATTATTTTCCTTTTCGATTAAACGTTTTCATTCGTCTGTTGTATTTTCATTTTTTTTTTCATTGGTTAATATTTCCTTGTTCGCCGCTTCTCTTCTTCTTTCTTTAACTTTTGTTCTTTCTTCAACAACAACTATTTTAAACAGTTCGAATAACTTACTAGGCTCACCTTTAGAACTTTGGTCGTTTTATAGTACTTATGGACATAAACACACAAATACTTACCTAAGATAAGTACTGGTGGATGTATCCATCGGAGAGGACATCGCAGATTAAACCCTTCAGATAAGGAACGTAAACAAGGAACTGTTTCTGTTCTGAATCGGATCTTTTCTGACGTCATATGCGCGTTCATGGGTAAAGAGGGCAATTGGGCAAAACGATCCACTGACAGTCCTGTCAATTTCACCACAGTATATATGTCGGATTTTTAATATAAATTTCTCATTATTAAATGGGAATATTATATTTTTTAGATTGTATAAGGCCCCCAGCCCTTTCGAAGAAGAGAGGGTATATTGTTTTGCTGGTTGTCGGTAGACCAGTTCGTTTCCGATCAATAACTTGTGAACGGATTTACCAATTGGCTTGATACTTCCCCATGTGAATTGGCCGTTGCCAGTAGATGATCCCTATTAAAATATGGGTCACTGGGCAAAAGGTCACAGTAACACTAAGAATGAAAATTGTTTCCGAAACATATCTTGTGAACGGATGCATCGATTGGCTTGATACTTCCCATGTGCATAGGCGTTGGACAGTAGATTGCTCCTATCGCTCCTGTATGAGCCTTGTTTGTTCCACTAGCAAGTTTATTCATTTGTGGAAATGGTATAAGGTCTTCCTCGTGCGGTGAACATGAATGGCTTTGTAGGGCTTTATGGTTCAACCCCATGAGCTGGACTTCCTGGTCTTGAAATGTCTGGGTTGTCGTGGTTTTCCACAGTTGCAACGGCTTCAAACATTTACCAATCGGCACCCCAGTCCTCGATCCAATTTAGTTTTTGGGCCTGCGATATTGCCCGCAACACCTTAATTGCTTACATTGCCGCGAGCGCTGCCTGGCTGGTATATTTTACTGCTTTGATAACCTAAATGTAGGCTTTCGGATACAGAGCAAAAAAAAGAGGCTCCTGTCTTTGTGAATACATCTGGATTAATCCCGTCTGAAATCCCATCATGTCATTCCCCAATGTGTCTTTTCAAGTCGACACATGGAAGTTGGTGTGTCCTCCAAGCACCATGGACAGATTTTATCTCTGTGCTCTGTCCCAATATCTCATTCTCTCTTTGATGGGAGAGCAGCAGGGCACAAGCAGCAAGGTTGCTGTAACATCTGTAATTTTATGCAAACAAAATAAAATGTTTATTTTGTTGTATTTCATTACAAGAACAGTTTGTTGATATTGGTTATAGAATCCATCGGATTATTTTATAATGTTCAAATGCCCAAATGTGTGTTTATTTAGCATTGTGTTTAAGAGGGATTGTACATTTTGTCAAAAATTATGAATTTATATAAAATGTGTAAAAAACGTATTATACATATATTTCAATATAAATTAAAATAAAAGTTTAGTAAAACATGTGTCGAAAAATGCGAAATAAGCCAGATATTTAATTCCGAAATCAAAAAAGGTATCCAGCCGAATTTACCAGCATATATATCATGCATGCATGTACAATGTGAATCTAAATTTAGTTTTAGTGCAGATTCGTTCATACGACATAAAGACACAATTTTGTTTCCCAGCAAATACGAGTTAAAGTGTCGGCATCGGCTTTAACCAGCGCTAACTTGTCTTTGCTGCATTTTATGAAATTCGTCTTCAATGTTAAAACAAATCTTGCATATTTTGTGTTAGTGTTACATATTTTTATCAATTTATTACAATTTTACACATATGAAAATCGTACAGTATCCCTTTAAATTCATTAAGTCAATTGTACACTGCATATTCAGAATAGTTTTGACTGGTGATCACTGTTCATAACTATAATAATTTAGGTTTTTCAGGAAATCCTTCATCTTATGAAATAATACTGTAAGCTACCTTACATGGCAGATTCGCTGAAATGCGATTTTCTCTAGGCGTTCATATGCATGTATATATCTTGTTTGGACATTGTGCTGCTTTTCACGGAAATCGGTTAAAACTCGGTAAATTAGATTATCAACGTATTCTCAGCCCGATGTTGATTTGAGTTGTAGTCTAGCAACAAACTCTTAATATAAAGATGACGGAGATCGCTTAAAATTTCGAAATAATGTCTTTTTATTCGTTCGTGCATGACAAATACCTGGATAATACAATAATATTAGTTTCAGATGTATTAACGAATAAATGACGAACGTTTGATGAACAGTTGCTCTGCGTTGTGAAATGTTTTTATCATAACATAGTTCTAAACGTCTTATACAATAAACATCCTCAAACCTTCATTGATACTTATTTAATATAATAACTCTTACTTGCTAGTTAATGTTACACAAATGACCAAACATGCTTTAATACATTTAATTCGTGATTCGACTGTTATTTTAAGGAATTATTGAATGTTTGTTTCTTAATTGTTGAAGGGTTTTCGAGTTAACGAACAGTAATTGTTTGTTGTTAGCAACTGTTGACAAAACTGAGCGGAGAACCTCATTATATACCCTTCGGATGCTGCCGATTTGTCTGCAGCCAATCATAATCAGGAACGATGGGCTCACCGTTGTATGCGAATCCCAGGTCCTTTGTGGCAATATTCTCCAGCACGATCGCCCCGTGCAGCGACGCAAGATACTGGCCGAGGTACGTCTTCCCCGTGTTCCCCTCGGTTTCGTAGATCCACAACACTTGTCTGTTTGTCTGGTTCTTGATCAATTTCATGGCTCCTCGCTGCCAACGACGGAGTTGTACGTGCTCGAACATTACAACTGCATGTCTAGCTCATGCTCTGCTTTGAAGGTCTCGTAGTACTCCCGAAACTGCCGTTGTATTCCCGCGCTGTACCGACATTAAGGGACAAAATAATATTAGAAATCAAAAAAGCTTAAAAGACTAGAAGTATTTTATTGTGATAAACATATTTTAATTGTGTCCTGTGATTACTGAGTAATAGTAATATCACAATAAAAAATAAAAATGACTTCAGGCGGGAAATTTGCACATCATTTGCAGATGTGAATCTGTTTACTGCTGCTGGTTCTGGTAATGTTTTACCTTCAATGTCAAATTCTTCATCTAGAAAGCTCATGTCATCTGAAGCTGATAAACCAATAACTTCATAAAAAAATCATTCACTTCTTTGTAGGTGGCTGTGCTTTTCTCAAACACTTCATGTACAAATGCACTCTTCATTTTATCACTGTGCATTGACCTTAGTACATACTTTTGAACAAGTCCATCTTGCATATAGCTCACCACTCTCCAACTTTCCTTGCTACCCCTAAACTCACAGATTGATCCAATTTGAATTGACAATTGATGAGCCATTTTCAAGATGGATACTACTGCAGCACACGATCAAGTGATATTGATTGTACACAATTCTCATTCATATAAAACATGCGGGGGTAAAATGTAACAGCCATCGACATTTTTTTCTCACGAATTAACACAGCTTAAATGTGCCTTTTCTTTTTGTTAAAACTTATTATATATACAGAAATATTGAATTAACTTTGCTTAGTTAGTTCGGTTAAAAGTACTTTAAAAAGTAAAAAATGCATTGGACCAAGATAAACTTCTGTATGTTTATTGTTCAACACTGAATAAGCAATATGTTAAAAATAAACTTTACCTAACCCTGTTG
>VMBQ01002812.1:79446-121571 GCA_007657795.1 Dreissena rostriformis | reverse complement strand
TAGTGATGGTGTTGGTGATGGTGGTAGTGATCGTGGTGCTGGTGGTGGTGATGGTGAAAGTAATGCTGGTGGAGGTGATGGTGGTGATGGTTATAGTGGTGGTGATGGTGGTGGTGATGTTGGTGACGTTATTGTTGGTGATGGTCCCGTGATGGTTTTGGTGATGGTGGTTGTGATGGTTATGGTGGTGATGGTTATAGCGGTGGTGATGGTGATGTTGGTGTTGTTATTGGTGGTGATGGTTCTTGTGATGGTTTTGGTGATGGTGGTGGTGATGGTTATGGTGGTGATGGTTATAGCGGTGGTGATGGTGATGTTGGGTATGGTGGTTGTGATGATTTTGATGGTTGTGGTGATGGTGATGGTGATAATGTTGTTTGCAATGATCAACGGGAGATCGGTCTTCACTAGGTCGCTTCCGGGGATAACTATTGTTTGTCCGAAAGGTTTCCTTAAAAGTACACACCCACTCGCCGTTGATATAACGCATAATATGCTTAATAGACTGTACGTACGCCCCCCTCCCCCTCTGACGCCGACCCTAATTAAAACCATATCTATTCGCCGTAGATATAGCGCATAATACGCTTAATAGGCTGAATGAACGTCCCCCTGAAATCGACCCTTGTTAAAACACCGGGCCGAAACTAGGTCAGCCCGACAGGCAACCGACGGGAGATCTCCTTGAAATAAGTCGATAACTCTTGTTTTTCCGAAAGGGACCCTTAAAGGTACTGACCCACTCGCCGTGGATAAAGCGCTCATACGCTAATTAGGCTTCATACACGTCCCCCCCCCCTGACGCCGACCCTTAATAAAACACCTGACCGAAACTAGGTCAGCCGGACACGCAGCTGACGGGAGATCAGCGTGCACTAGGTCTCTTCTGTGGGATAACTCTTGTTTTTTTTTTTCGAAAGGGGCTCTTTAAGGTGCATACCCACTCGCCGTGGATATAGCGCATAATACGCTAAATAGGTTGTATGTACGTCCCCCAGACGCGGACCCTAAATAAAACCTCGGGCCGAAACTAGGTCAGCCCGACACGCAGCCGACGAGAGTTCAGCGTGCACTAGGTCTCTTCCGGGGGATAACTCTGGTTTGTTTGAAAGGGGGACCTTAAAAGTGCACACCCTTTCGCCGTGGATAAAGCGCATGATACGCTAAATAGGCTCTATGTACGCCCCCCTGACGCCGACCCTAATTGAAACCCCAGGCCGAAACTAGGTCCGCCCGACAGGCATCCGACGGTAATTCAGCGTCCACTAGGTCGCTTCCGGGGGATTACTCTTCTTTAGACGAAAGGGGCCCATAAATGTGCATACCCACTCGCCGTGGATAAAGCGCATACTACGCTTAATAGGATGCATGCTCGTCACCCTGTCGCCGACCCTAAATAAAACCCCGAACCGAAACTAGGTCAGCCTTAAAAGTGCACACCCTTTCGCCGTGAATATAGCGCATACTATAGTAATATGCTTAATAGGCTTTACTACCCCCCCCCCTCTCTCTGACGCCGACCCTTATTAAATCCCCGGCCCGAAACTAGTTCAGCCCGACAAGCAGCTGACGGGAGATCAGAGTGCACTAAGTTGCTTCCGGGGATAACTCTTGTTTGTCCGAAATGGGCTCTTAAAGTTGCATATCCACTTGCCATAGATATTGCATCATTTGTATACTAATCTAAATAGGCTTGGTGTACCTCCCCCTGGCGCCAACTCTAACTAAAACTCCGGGCCGAAACTAGGTCAGCCCGACAGGCAGCCGACGGTAGATCAGCGTGCGCTAGGTCACTTCCTTGTGATAACTGTTTTTTTTTGTTGTTCAAAAGGTGCATACACACTCGATGTGCAAATAATGCAAATTACTGCAAAATAGGCTAAAACTTAATAATATAATGTATGTTTCAAGTTTCAACCTATTAAATAAGATTGCTAAATAGACTGAATATGCTGAATAGGTTTCTAAATTGCCTAAATAGGATGTTTGCTTCAACCTATTTCATATACTTTTTAATAGGCTAAATAAGCAGGAAAAAAGGCTTATTGATAGGCTAAATATGCTAAATGTGATGTATTTTTCAATATATGTACTAAACTTGCTAAATTGGATAAAAGGTGGAAAATACTGTTAAATATGCTGTATGGGATGTATTTTTTCAACCTATGTACAAAAACCTCCTCTATAGCCTAGATATGCTGAAAAGTCTGCTAAATATGCTTAACAGGCTTAGTAGAATGTATTTTCCAACCTATGTTAGTGAACTTATACATAGGCTAAATATGCTAAAAAGGGTGCTAAATATGCTAAATAGGCTACATAGGATGCATGATTCAACCTATGTACTAAACTTTCTAAATAGGCTAAAACGGCTAACTTCACACACGTTTGTAAAAAAAAAGTCTAAAAGCCCTACACGATGAGATTGTCTCCCTTAGATAAATCAAAGGACAACACGCGATACCTTTTTGTACATGTAAATATCTATATGAATATTGCATCCTTACTCATGCGATTTAGAATAGAAAAAGAACACGTTTTTGTATCAATTCATTTTTATTTATTTTAAATAAATGTATTTCGTTTTTAATTTAAAACGTTAATAAAATATGAATCAATGACAATAAAATATTCATTGTGTATTACATATTCAAGCATATTTACATGTGCATTTATATGTAAAACATATACACATATTCACATATACAACATATGAAGAACATATCCCAATATTTACGTATTGAGCAATCATTAAAAGCAAAAGCAAATGCATAAACATAAGTATTTTGTGATAACTAGAAGCATAAGAACCGCGTTTGGCAAAAACCAAGCGCCGTTAAAATGTGTCACATGCATTTAGCCCGGTTTTCCCAGAGCGCCGTTCAAATGTGTCACATGGGGCAAGACTCTTATTTCTCCGAAAGGGACCATTAAAGGTGCATATCCGCTCGCGGTAGATATAGCGCATAATACGCTATATAGGCTGTATGTGTGTCCCACAGACACCGACCCTTATTAAAACTCCGGGCCGAAACTAGGTCAGCCTGACAGGCAACGGACGGGAGATCTCCTTGAAATAAGTCGCTTTCGGGGGATAACTCTTGTTTTTCCGAAAACCTTAAAGGTACACACCCACTCGCCGTAGATATAATACGCTTAATAGGATGCATGCACGCCCCCTGACGACGACCCTAAATAAAACCCCGGACCGAAACTAGGTCAGCCCGACACGCAGCCGACAGGAGATCAGCGAGCACTACGTCTCTTCCTGGGGATAACTCTTGTTGGTTCGAAAGGGGCACTTAAAGGTGCATGTCCACTCGTCGTGGGTATAGCGCATAATACGCTAAATAGGTTGTATGTACGGTACGGCCTCAGACGCAGACCCCAAATTAAAACTCTGGGCCGAAACTATTTCCTCCCGACAGGCAGCCGACGAGATTTCAGCGTGCACTAGGTAGCTTCCGGGGGATAACTCGTTTGTCCGAAAGGGGCCCTTAAATGTGCATAACCACTCGCCGTGGATAAAGCGCATAATACGCTCAAAAGGCTGCATGCACGTCCCCCTGTCGCCGACCCTAAATAAAACCCCGGACCGAAACTAGGTAAGCCCGACACGCAGCCGACGGGAGATCAGCGTGCACTAGGTCTCTTTCGGAGGATAGCTCATGTTTGTCCAAAATGGTGCATTAAAAGTGCACACCCATTAGCGTGGATATAGCTTATAATATGCTGAATAGGATGTATGTACGCCGTCCCCTCTGACGCCGACCCTAATTACATCCCCGGCCCGAAACTAGTTCAGCCCGACACGCAGCTGACGGGAGATCAGTGTGCACTAGGTCGCTTCCGGGGGATAACTCTTGTTTGTCCGAAAGGGGCTCTTAAAGTTGCATACAAACTCGTTGTGCAAATAATGCAAATAGCTGCTAAATAGGCTAAAACTTAATATTTAGATGTTTCAACCTATTTAATATCATTCATAAAAAGGCTAAATATACTGAATAGGCTGAATAGGTTTCTAAATAGCCTAAAAAGTATGCTTGTTTCAACTTATTTGATATACTTGTTTTATAGGCTAAATAAGCAGGAAAGGCTGCTTGATACGCTAAATATGCTAAATATGATGTATTTTCAATATATGTACTTAACTTGCTAAAATGGATTAATAGGTGGAAATTACTGGTAAATATGCTAAATAGGATGTATATTCAACATATGTATCAAACCTCCTAAATATGCTAAATAGGCTGAAAAGTCTGCTAAATATGCTAAATAGGCTAAGTATAATGCATTTTCCAACCTATGTACTGAACTTGTTAAATAGGCTGAAAAGGGTGCTAAATGGGCTAAATAGGATGCATGTTTCAACCTATGTACATAACTTGCTAAATAGGCTTACTTAAACGACGTCAATATTCACGTATTGCGCAATCATTAAAAGCAAAGGAAAAGGCATAAACATGAGTATCATGCGAAAATCAACCGCCGTTCAAATGTGTCACATACATTACGCCCTGTTTTCACAGCGCGCCGCTCAAATGTGTAACATGAATTTAGCCCCGTTTTCACAGAGCAACGCTCAAATGTGTAACATGCATGAAGCCCCGCTTTCCCAGAGCGCCTCTGAATATGTCATTAGAATTGAGCCCCGTTTTCCAGAGCGCCGCTCAAATGAGTAACATGCATTAAGCCCCGCTTTCCCAGAGCGCCGCTCAAATATGTAAAATGCATTCAACCCGGTTACAAATGTCACATGCATTAAGCCCCGTTTTCTTAGAGCGCCGCTCAAATATGCCACATGCAATAGCCCGGTTTCAAATGTGCCACATAAATGAAACCCCGTTTTCCCAGAGCGCCGCTCAAATATGTCACATGGTTTTAGCCCGGTTTCAAATGTGTCACATGCATTAAGCCCTGTTTTCCCAGAGCGCCGCTCAAATTGTCACATGCATTTAGCCCGGTTTCAAATATGTCACATATATTTAGCCCCGTTTTCCCAAAAATAATAATACAATATTTCACATGTATTAAGCCCGGTTATCCCAGAGCGTCGCTCACATGTGTCACATACATTAAGCCCTGTTTTCCCAGAGCGCCACTCAAATTTGTCACATACATTAAGCCCCATTTTCCCAGAGCGCCGCCCAAATATATCACATATATTTAGCGCCGCTCAAATATGTAAAAGTCTTTCAGACCCGTTTTCCCAGAGCTCCGCTAAAATAATTCACATGAATTTACACCGGTTGCCAATTAGTCACATGCATTAAGCCGAGTTTTCCCAGAGCGCCGCTCAAATATGCATTTAGTCCGGTTTCAAATGTTCCCAAAGCGCCGCTGAAATGTGTCACATGCATTCAGCCCTGTTTTCCCAGAGCGCAGCTCATATATTTCCCATGTATTAAGCCCGGTTTTCCCAGAGCGCCGCTCAAATGTGTCACATACATAAGCCTCGTTTTCCAGAGCTCCGCTCAAATGTGTCACATACATTNGTGGGCAATACTGGGCAATACTATTTTTTCTTCATTAAACATGCAGTTGTAATTGTTTTTTTATCAAAAAATAATTGTTTGTTATTTTATTTACTTCTCTGCTAGCCTCTATTGTAAAGAAAAAAGAGTTAGCAAATGCTGTAGTTGGCAGCATTTATTATTGTTGGCAATTATATTGAAATAGAAGTAACATATTGTCACTGTATGATAAATAAAATTTAACTGCAGACTTCAAAGTGACTTTTGTTTTATTAATTACAATATCTAGTCACAGTTTCTTAGAAAAAAACATGATATAAATAACATAAAGCAATCTGAAAATGATACATGGACTTTTATCATGATTTTAACCTAAAAATATGAAAATAAATATAGTCTCTTCATATTATTAACACAATACATAAATAATCAATGAATATAATAAATTAATATGTATTATTTATAGACATTCCTTAAACAGACTCTGGCATCTTTCTTACAATGACTCATATATTTGGTCTGTGTTCATCATAAAACTTTTTGTTTGCATCAGTTACATAATCATTTGTACACATGCAGTCACATTTCACCAGTCTAGCTCCTGTGGGCCTCTGAGAATCCGGTAACAGACAAGCTTCGCTGCCCTCTGAATGCCGAGTCTATTTCTGAGCTTTGTCTGTATAGTTCCAAAATCAAAGCATGTTTTCACAGTTTATGGCAGGGCCCTTATTGGCACTTAACTGTGTATCTTTTATGGCCCCTAATAAACAGTTAGAGGCCTTTGTCTGGCCCTAATAGGACCCTTATGTGGCACAAATAGGTCCAATGTTTATCTAAGTGGCCCAGTGTTATTGTTAGTTGTACAAACTGTGTGAGGGTCATAAATGATGACACAAAACTCTGTTAATAATTTAAAACACTAAATTGGGGCATGAGTCTTAATGCAACATGAGATCAACTAAATTATTTTAATGATAACAAAAAGATATATTACATGTATAATCCATATGTCTCTACCCATTACCCTTTTCCTTCATAAATACCATTCTGTTACATATCATAAATGTATTTTCAGCACGAATCTTCGTCGTTAGAATTGTGTCGTTATATTTTAAGTGCTATTTTAGTTTTCCAATCTGTGACACGATTTGATTTTTTTTTATTATTTCCACATGTTTTAACCAGCTCTTTTTAAAAGTGTTTCTAGCTAATAGATTAAACCACATTTTCTAAAATGTTGCAAATACTCATTAAATACGAATGCAAGTAAACACAACCCTTTCCAAATCCCTTGAACGTTCAGACACTTATAGGTAACACAGCTTATGGTTTTCTAAAAGCGTGGGTTGTAACATTAAAAAGATGAGTTTAATCGTGTCATGGACTTAATTTCTTTGCTTAAAAATCACTTTGTGAATTGGGATGAAACGATTACTCAACAGGTCAAATATTGTGACTTTTCATTTTAGGTTTTAACACTAAGCGATATTTATTAGGAACTGATCGGTACTTTTTTTATTCTTATAATTGTTTTTTTTGTAGGAAATAATTTCGCGATTCGGAGTGGAAGTTTTAAAGGGCAACTATCTTCTCTTATTCACTGGGACTCACGTGTTAATATACTGTCCTAGTAAAATGAAATAATTGTACAGGTTTAATAAATAGATATATTCAGAACTAAATACTTTTCGCACATGTATCGAAAATAATTAGATAGTGTTCTAGTGTTCTCCAAATGGTTGTGATAAGAAATCAGGTTTACTATCTAAGCAAAATATAAATCAAAGATATAATTTGTTTCGCTTTATGGATATGATGAAAACACCTGTTTCAATATGATTTGATCACTACAAAATAATTAATGGTTTTTAGACAGTCGTATTTATTCTGCGGTCTTCACCCATAACACAAGGTAAATATGAATTCTACTGAGTAATAATTTTATACAATTAGACTGAACTTCTTTTTACAATCGTCTTAGCGATATTTGAATGAGTTGTACTCTTAAGTGACATGACAAATACCCATGACGCGATAATAAATGAGGACATCGTTGTATTAAGTTTATCAAGGACTTGAATAGCCACCGACAGCAATTATGTTGTCAACTTTTTGTGGATAATGCTTGAAGTGTGATTCAATAATCACGTGTTTGGTACACCTTTTGAAATTTTGAAATATTAAAGGAAAGTTATTGAGTGTGCGTTGAAAAGGCTATATCGTAAATGATCAATTTAACCAGCGATTAAAAGCTTGGTAGAATAATAAGAGAATACGGCGAATACCTTGACAGTAAGATGATACACAGGTTTATTTACACAATTAGAAATGTTTAGGAATACGCGTATTGATCGTAACACCAGCCAGAGTTTTGATATGTTACAACCTATTCAGCGCGATTTAAAAGTAACACATAACCTGTGGAAAAGCGGTTGGCGTATGTTCGGAGTTTATTTAAACCATTTACAGTAAATTAATCCCGTGATACTAAGCGCGACTGTATTTCACAAAGGACTATTGTGTACCATCAAACTACATCAGCAACGGATACGCGAAGATTTAAACCTTTCTGACAAGATATTGACTTAAAGGAACGTGCGCTATCATTATTTACAGTCGCTAATTGTATAAACTCCCTCCCTCAACCTCCTCAAAATAATTTCCCTTGAAAGGATGGCGTAAGATGAGGTAAGATGAATTTAGTAGTATTCAAAGCTTAAATATTGAAAATTAGAATACGGTTTTCCAACTTAAAAAAACAACAACGAGTTGTCGAATATTTAAGTGATATATTTTGGGGAAAGGCAATCGTTTTTAATGCTTGAACCATTTTCTATTGCATATTTACAGCAAGGAGTTCAAGTAGATTATGATATGGTTTATTCAAGATACATTNCAGTTTTTTACCTCAAAGTTTCCCATTAAAAAGTTGATGCGCGTTATACATTGGTACGAAGCAATCCTGGTTGAAAAAATGTGAAAAAGTCATTTCCTAAACGTAAATGAGCGTAAAAGCCGCCATTTTGTTATTTCAGACAACTACAGAAAACTACACCCTATAATCTTATAGAGTGAAGGGGCTGTTGTCAAAACAACAAATATTGTGCAAAGTAGGTAAGAACGGGGTAGCAACAGTTTGGACAAAAATTTAAATGTTTGAATAAAATGTGAAATAATGTTTTTGTTTGTATTTTTACACGTTTTTATTGACGACTTTCGATCAGGGTTGTTGTCGTCATAGCGGAGAGCAGGTAGAGGTAGGTGTGAACGAGGTCATTTTCGCGGGTATTGGTAGGTGCGAACAGGGTATTTTTGTACTTGGTAATTGAAAGCTTTTATTGAGCAATTTGTGCCACAACTTGTTGAGACGCTAATTGGCATTTGAGACACTAATTGACATTTGAGAACGTGAAAATATGCAATCGCACCTTAGTGCAGGGGTGGCGAAATCTCAAAAAAAATATGAGGTTAACTGCAGGTTAACGGATTACAGCTAGTTTCCCGACCTGTCAAAATATTTGCGTTTAGTTTGCTACCCGTTGCTTTTACGCGTTACAACAAATATTTACACGATTCTGTTTACGTTTCTAGATAAATACACACTAAGAATGTTCAATGAAATAAGCACTGTTAATTTCATTTCAATAATAATAAACACAAATACAAGTAAGTACATTTGAAATGTTTTATTGTGCAAATATTTCCTTGGGCAAATATTTTCTGTTTCTGACTGCGTTCTTACAGGCTTAACATCCACAACCACTACTTAAGTTGGAACTTTTTATTTTGTGTTAAAATACTATAACACTGCCACCAGAGTGATCACGGACGTCTATAAGTACTAGATAGTTTTGAAGCGTTTTTCATTCGTTCAAGTTCCCTTTAAACCCATCGATCCACTACTCGCACAACATCTACTACCATCAGACGTCATCTTATTTTTTTTCTTATGATGATGATGATGATGATGATGATGATGATGATGATGATGATGATGATTATGATGATGATGATGGTGATTTCTTGGTACGTAATTCGGTTCTACTATAAGAATAACTTTTTGAACGGTACATATTTCTTTCAGAATGGGGACTCATGTGATTCTTGGCTTCGTGATTTCTATTTCACTGCGAGTGTACACAGTACAAGGAGGCAAGTATGCTAAAGTTGATTTGCAAAAAATACTGTACATTTCTATATTTTACTTTGATTTTTTAAAGATCAAATGATCTTCGTATAGGCACTAGTTGCAAAGTCGGATAGGGATGGAGTTCTCGCTTACCAAGAGCAAGTTCATGGTCATCTAGTCCATCGCTTTGTGTTTTTTGATAAGGTTTTAAGGCAAATGTAAAACGTATTGAAACAATCTTTATCGCAAAATTCTGATTGTTTTCATTTGTATAAGTATATATGTATCAAGTCTCCTTTCCATGCAATAAGTTTTGAATGTATTAAATCAATCATAATACATCTCCGGAATCCTCTGCAAGATAGATCTCGTGTTTAATAGTCGTTATCTTGGCTTGTTTTAGTACTTTACTTTGCATCATTATTGACACATGCAGCATAAAACCAGGATTTATGATATCGTATTGATGTCTTTTTCCAACTTCACATGGGGAGCTATACTTTGAAGTAACAATAATAGTAATACATAATGCATTATTTGTACCCTAAGTTGTATTCCTTATGCTCATAAATAGGCATTGGTATGCATTCGAAACTGTTTTCAATATCCATTAAATGCACATTTAATATACGTGTGTATTTTTGTGTATTTTTCACAAAACGTGTATTAATGCATTTGTATTTATTCTGCTTTTTGTTTACCAAAAGTGTATTAATGCTTTTGAAATGTATTAAAAACGCACTTAAAATGCGTGCATTACTTATTTGTTGGTAAAGTGTATTTTGAAAATGGAGAAATGCACTTTGAAGACACCATAATGAAATATTGCTGGACACATGCAGAAACAATACACTTGTTCTGTTTAACGTGTTTGTTGTCTGCATTTTAGTAACGTATAGTAAATGCGCATTAAACACAGCAAAAATACAATGCCAATACCGCTACATACAATTTGCATTAAATGCACTTGTTTGCAAAGTGCACTTAATATATACATGTATATCAGGTCGTGTAATAAAATACTTAAGTTTAAAAAAATTACCTTGTACCATTAACGAATTTATCTTGAAATGTGACACATAAATGAAATGTGCACCACAAATATTAGACATAATTTGTGTTCCTAGGGTGTTTTAATTATACGATGTATGAATCGTAAGTTCTAATTCGAAAAAAGTGTATTTGCCTTCTGTTTTGTGTTATGAAAATGACCGGACAAAATCGCAATTAAAAGATCAAGAGCAAAATTGCACGGTGCTGCACTTTGCTCCTTTGTATTTCCCCTCGGTATCCTTCGGAACTGGTCGACAC
The DNA here is from genome assembly GCA_007657795.1 of Dreissena rostriformis. Classification (NCBI taxonomy): domain Eukaryota; kingdom Metazoa; phylum Mollusca; class Bivalvia; order Myida; family Dreissenidae; genus Dreissena; species Dreissena rostriformis. Next base: position 110,657 of record VMBQ01002812.1, on the reverse strand, counting down.
AGAAATGTGGTAACTTGTGTTTTGGCTGTAATTATTACCAAATTATGTACGGCCAATTAAAGCAAATGAGCAGATTTTCCAGTTAACTCTGAACTTTGATCCTAGACTAGATTTTCCCCTTCTTTTATTGAATTGCCGAACTGAATTTCTCTTCGGCAAATCTTTGTTGGATAGATTAATTTACTGAAGTTATTGAATGTGTTGTTAATATATTTTCATTATTGGTCTCTGTTCTGAAGTTTAACATGATTGTTTCATAGATTCAGAAACAAGATCAGTGCATCCTAACATAAAATGTATAAAAAAATGTCCTTGAAAAAAATGAAAGTAAAAATCACTTGATTATATGACTTGATTTTGAAATAATATGGCGACGTTTTGCAATTTCTCATAGACCATTTTACCCATAATTGAATAATTATATAGTCAAATGCATGAGTGATTCATATTAAAATTGAAAGCCTATACATAACCAAAACAATGTGACTTTGATGTTCATTTTATTTTTTCAATACGTGTTGGTGTTAAAAAGTTAAAAGGCAACATAGTTTCTGTAATTATGTTAATTAAGTGAGAGTTATTGAGTCAGTAAAAGCGCATGCAGATACATCATGTTTTATGCAGAGGAATGTACCAAAAAAAGAGCGACACATGTTCTTGTAGTAAATAAGTAACTAAGTAAATACAGTAAACACTCTCAAGGACTGTAATGAGAGAACATTATACTGGTTGCAGTCGAAGAAAAATGATACCGGTACTTCAAAAGAACATGTTTGCATTTTGCAGAATCACCAGTTATTATAGTTATCTGTTATAAAAAAGGTTTTGCTTGCTTACTGGATATGGTGTCCACCTAGTTATCAAAAAGTCCCGGTTTGATCCCCACTGGTACTGAGGAAGAGTTGTCAAGATCTGAAGAAACCTTGTATTGGTTTTACCCAGGAAACATACTCGAGTGTCTCAATTAGCCTCAGGCTTTCGGTTCAATGTAGCTTAAATGAATTGGTTTAAATTGATCATTATTTGAATCCAACCGAGTTCTTCCAAGGCTTGTTTAATTCAATCCTTTCGTGTTTTATCATGTTACAATTTTGTTTTTATAGCAATAAATACACAGTAAATACGAAGATCTTTATTGATAGATCTTTGGTTAATACAACATGGCTGCGTGAGTAAAAAAGAGAGCAAATACACTGATTAATTTGTTTAATTTGTCACTGAGTAAAATGAACAATAAAAATGCATAAAAGCAGAATTATAACATCAAACAAAACATTTGTTTATGAAAAAAATCTCAACAACTCATAGTGTGAGGACATTTTGATAGACAAATAACATACATTACGCGAGTTATATAGTTGTACTAGCCCTAGAATGAAGAAGTCATACACTACACACAATCAATATGTGATGGCGTATATATTTTGCACATGGTAAGCGTTTGAACGTGACGGTAAATCGACGAAAAGGTCTAACATGTAGAGACGATATTTAATAATTGACAGCATTACATTTTGCTATAACTGCGTTCAATATGTCTTTTGTTGTGTTATTTAAAGAATATACAGTATACAATTACCTTTTTTTAATTTCTATGTAAATCGATCGCTTACAAATGTTAACAAGTATCTTTCATCTATAGTTTCAATTAAAAGAACGGTCTGATACATTTTAGAATGTGGTGCTTTTCCTACTTTTCTGAATGGGGCATTCACGCTTCAAAACACAACAAACACCACCTATGGATCGTTAGCAAATGTAACATGTGATGTTGGATATGAATCGAATGCAAGCCATATCATGTGTCAGGCAAATGGTACGTGGGGACAAGCACACTGCGTTCCAAAAGGTTAATTTCCTTTTCTGAAATATCTTCGTGTCTTATTCAATTTAATGAATATATGTATAAGTGTGGATTGTTATATTCACATGCAATGCTTATCAACTCGATGCTTTATGTGTGGAACAGTTTAGGATTCTGCATGAATTATTTAATGTTGACTTCAAATAATTGCAAGGATGTTCACAGAAATGTATTTCGTAAGGCTCAACTTGAATTACATTGGTAACTTATTTATAAACACACATAGAAAGCACCATTTTAAGGATGCTATGTTTTATCGGTTAGGTTTATTGTTTGTCTGTTTTCTATTATAGACTGTGGTTCCACACCAACAATCCTAAATGGAGAATACACGCTTATCAATACAGCAAACACCACTTACACATCGGTTGCAAATGTGCATTGTGATGTTGGATATGAATCGAACGTGAGCCAGATTATATGCCAAGCAAATGCGAAGTGGGAAACTTCAAACTGCGTTTTAAACGGTATTACATGTATTATTTTTGTATCATTCTTTCACCGAGCTTTCGATCTGACACGTACATTGTACATAAACTCGGCTTTATAAATGACGGAATAATAATGCGCTTGGAACGCAAGTAGCATTAGAGCGACGATTCAAGTGTGTGAAGCTGAAAAGGGGTTAATCAAGTGAGAATGAGTGTATGTGGTTTAAAATAGCTACGTTAGACAACATGTAACTTCAAATAAGCTGCGCTAAGCTTGTTTTGTTTATCAAAATGATGTTCGTGCACAAAAAAGGTTTTCTAAGCTTGAGGATTTTGTATCTTTGAATAATAGTGATACTATCAGTTGACCAACCACCTAAAAAACGGTCACCGGTAACCTGCCTACATCAACCAATTATGCCACTACACTTTATTAGCTGTTGTACACAGGTTTAATTGAATATCACAATTATCGCTGGAATACGGACATACATTCAAAATTATTGTTTTATTGATTATTTTGAATTTCACATACTGCATACGTATTACCACATACTCTAACTTTATCAGCATACCTATAGATTGATAGTTGTGTAAAGTTAAAAATTAACATCCCGACCATACTTGTTTGTCTTTATGGTATTTGACTCGTATGAATAAACTATCAGCCGAATATGCCATGCCAGTTGATATGAGATTTGAACGTGTATCTTGTCATTTCGTCAGTTTTAAAAGAAGATACATGATACTTGTACGCAAAATACACGCAAGATAGGCACTTACTTATCTAACGTCGTTCGTTTGGCTTCAAAACTATTGTTTTGTATCTGTTTATATAGGTTTCTATTTGAGCCTACCACTCGACGTTATGTATGAATCATCATTTTCTATCGATTAACAATAATTGACTGTCCCACTAAAGCATCGACACCCCAATTCGTTGGGCTTTAGACGTCAGAAGGATGTACGTTTATTACAGATAGATGACACTTTTAATGGTCCAAATCGTCAACTAAACTTCTATCTTATGTCATCTGATATTCTTTTGTCAAAAGAACTTCTATTTAATACCATAGCTTCTGTTCGTCTTGCTGATGGTGGAGACAGCTGGGGCCGTGTCGAGGTGTTCCACGACGGTGTTTGGGGGACAGTGTGTGGTGAGAACACTGATGTCAACTTTGCAAATGTTCTTTGCAAAGAGCTCGGGTAGGTGTGAATAAAACAGCGACTTTATTGTATAAGCAAACTTAATAAGTGTTAACAAAATGTTAAACAATGCCTAGACGCAGTTCATCAAAGAAATCAGATATTCATTAATCCTCGACCGTCCTTTTAAATAGTTCCATTTTTTTTTCGATCAATAGTTGAAATACCTCAAAGCTATTGGAAAATGATTAATTTCGATGCCTTGAAAATCTCAGAACAGCAAGTGCCATTTTGTGAGAAAACGTGAGAGTTTAACCGCTAAGCACGTAATGTACAAGTTTGGTTTTTGGATTTCGTTGCCGATAAATTTTATTAAATGAATTTTAAGTGTTAAAGAGCAAAACGAGCAAATACACGGTCTAATGTGTCCTATGTTACCATCTTCAAAAGGTGCATCATCTTTTTGTTGGCATTGCGCATAGTAAAAAAAACAACACGCGTTTGCATCAGATAAAAATAATACGCATTATAGACACGTATATCCGTTCTTATATAACCTTAATATTTTATATTATATTATATATTTGTTTCTGAACTTTCATTTGTTCTTGGATTACATGGACTGATTTTAATACATGTACATTTTACCTTTTACAAACGTTCACAAACTTTGCAGAATGTCAAATGGGACAATATTGCACAATTGGGACTTTGCTGAAGGGTCAGGAGAAATATGGCTGCTTGATACCTTATGTTCCGGGACAGAGTCGTCAATTGTGAACTGTCGGCAGAACCAGTGGGGCGTATGGGACTGCGGACACCAAGAGGACGTTGGTGTAGCATGTGGAGAACTTGCCGGTATGTCAATTGAACGTATATACTATTTGAACAATCTTCTGCTAAATCTAATATGACACAATGATTAAAACTGTAAAACAGTGAGATGAACATGTTCGATAATGTTGTCGAATCGGTCATTTCACACGATAATAATTAATGCGTATAGCTATTGTAGACTCTTTTAGTCCAGCTGTTTGTCTGTGTGTTCGTATTTGCTTTAGGGCGGGAATACTCGTATCTGCAATACACAGCATATGTAAGTTAGGGCAATTTCGTTTACAATGTGTCATATTCGTCGAAGGTCATTTTCAAACATTGTTTAACAGGTTTTGTTTATTGCATAATATGACAATGGATATAGTTGAAACCCATGTATTGAATTAATTAACTGTGTTGATTGTGACTTTTTTCAGATAAATGTTACTTTTATGTTTCGCATGTACTATTGCTTAAGGGGTGTTGCTGCAGTTTTGCTAATTTTTTTTCCATCTAATAACTTTTGCTCAAAATTTATATTCAAGTGCTTCATACAAATTCTATATGAAAAATGAAATAAAAGCATAGGGTCACCGGCCTTGTTTTGATTTTATTCACCATTACACAACATGTACTTTTTCATTAAAACTGAAAAATCTCTAATTGCATAAAAATGATTAATAACCTATGAAATTGGCAACATGTAGATATTATATAAGCTATTATATATCATATACCATTTAATAAAACCACAAACTACCAAAAAATGGAGAACACAAGTTAAATTTTAAGAAATTTAAGTTTTAAATTTGTTATGTCACCCAAAATAACGTCAATTTTTTACTATTTTAACCACAAAAATGGAATTAAAAAAAGTTCTATCTAATAACTTTTTGCGAAACTGCTCAAATATGTTCATCTACGTATTGTTATCATAAAACAAAAATAAAAAAGGGGGTCACCGCACTTTTAACAGAGATTTTTTTGTTTAACTATCCCTACCGTCTATGTCAAATTTCCTAAAATACAGCAATTAGGCGAAACCCAAGTACCGGTACATAGACTGTTAGAGATATGCATAAACATTATATATTGTTTACAATCTTAATTGGGATCACAACGGCTTACTAAAAAACACAACACTAATACAATATTTAATCACAAACATAAGACCATACAGTATCAAACTCGACCTTAATCATCAATAACAGGGACTTGTTGACAGATTTTGGCATGTTTTGAAGTTTGTGATTAAATGCTTCAAATTGATTAATGTAAACAACAGGACTAAAGAGCTCCAGGAAAAAAACAAGAGTTAAATAAAAGAAAGAAAAAAAAAGAATAACAAAAAGTTAACCGCACCTGGGATCGAACCACTGAGTACCTATTATGAACCTACTCGGTCATTAATTTGTGATGATTATGATAACGAAACTATTGGGTTGTGATAATAGCATCGGTGTTGCTATAAATATATCCTCGGTTAAAGAAACTGCCGCAACACCCCTTAAGCGACTGCTCTTAGCTGTGAGGTAAACTTCTTGGTACGACAAATAAAGCATTTCGCTATGATACATGCATGTATTTACCTGATTTTAAACACAAATAGCTGACTTTCGAAATAATGTAATATTGTAGGTTGTTTCTTTATAAAGCTGAATAAGGTCTTTATAAAACGTATCAGAACATAACTTCTGACACATATTATATATATATAGTTATATATATATAACTGGTTATTTTACGTTGTATTGACGTCGGCAATTGGAGCAACTGGCATCTACAATATTCATTCCAGAATGTCTGCATGCATATGAAACAGCATCGTAAATTATTTCAGATTGTGGATTGCCACCGACAATCGCCAATGGAAATATCTGGCCACGCGGCAGTAATGAGTACGGTTCATTTGCGGATATAACCTGTGACCGTGGCTATAGTGCCTTCGAAACAAGCAATGGCTTCACAAGATGCCTGCCAAGCGGAATATGGAGCTTTGGTTCTTGCGAGCCGATTGGTAAGAGTGTTTTCTGTTAATTCACTCATCTTGACGTCAGCTGAATTTAGCCATTAAGCCAGAACATTATGAAGATACTGATTGCTTAGTTGTTTTAAAGGACCATGCAAAAGCACATAAAATAGGGATCGAGTTCTCGCTTGCCAAGGGCTAGGTCATGGTAAAATCTAGTCCATCGCAGTGTGTTACTTGATAAGGTATCAAGGCAAATGTAAAATGTATTGAAACAATCTCGATCGTAAAATTCTGATTGTTTTCATTTGTATAAGAATATATGTTTCAAGTCTCCTTTCCATGCAATACGTTTTGAATGGATTTAATCAATCATGATACATCTCCGGAATCCTCTGCAAGATAGATCTCGTGTCTAATAGTCGTTATCTTGGCTTGTTTTAGTACTTTACTACCAAACAAGTGATCCGTCTATTGTTGTAAGGCTGTATTCGACTCGCGTTTAACACGCGCCCAGCTTTCTCTCGAATTTTTATATAAAGAGCACATTCAAACGTTCATTGGTGTGCACCTGTTATCAAAACGATTTACTTTTCCAACATTATTTTACCGACTTATTGTCCACTTTAAAAAATAAATTGACGGTGTTTACAAAACTATTCTTACTGAAAGTGAAACTGGATTCATCACATTCCGCGATGTAAACACTAAATATTTCTTCAGTTTAAGGACGACAAGCGAACGAAGAAAATGGCGTTTTTATGCAATACAGACTATTTTCGATTGAGGACTGGCTAAAAAGACCTTAAATGACAGGTCATGTTTACAAATTGTTTTAATCAAATGAGTATTATTAATAAAATTCTTCATGTATGTGTTTGTTAAAATTCGGAGTTTATTTTATAAATAAAATTACATTTTTTAGTATTAAAAGTTTTTCATAAATTAACATTGTATTATCATTATTATTTAATCTAACTAAAATTTATAAGAACCATTTTGATTTATTATTAAGGTATCATCATTATTTATTTTATACTAGATTGTTTCAATTTGATTCATTAATGTTAATGATTGTCCACATTTGCTTGATTCACAATAACATGTTTTCATCGGTGTGTTAGTATTTAAGCATTAACTATAACAAAATGTTGCTTTAAACATGAAGATTTGGTATATGATTCATGTGCAATACTAAATAAGTCTAAATGCATTCATATTTAATTGTGTATTCCTCTACAAGCATGAGTTAAAACTACTTGTCCTTGATTATAAGTTGCAAGTTCGTTTTGTACAGGTGTACTGGATTATGAGCGACTGATGAGCATAATGTCATCTCCCAATGGTACCTTTTGTGGCTCATATATAAGTCTTATAAAATATGAAATTGACGAAAAAAATAATTTTCCAACGATTTTTTTCCCAATATTTACTGTGACAATTTGATACTGTTTCAAGCTTTTCAGTTTTCAGTGTATTAAAACAAAAACCTAAATGATGTAATAGAAATAAACATATTTGTAGTACAGGTTTTAAGTTCATATCTTATATTATCACATGCTACCTCGTTTTCAATGTAACACAGATATTACGTAATTTTTTATATTACACATGTGTAATACAACTTTTTTAAGCGTTTTCATTTGCTACAGAATCAATAACTTACCAATCGCATGGCTTTATTTTGGTGAAATGACGTCGTCAACATGAAATGACGTCACGATAGTAAACAACTGTTAGATCTTTCAGCATTTGTTTGGTCAATTTAGATGTATTTTATTTAGTTTAAAAGCATGTGATAAAAAAGATCTGACACTCGTTTTCATATCATACCATATTTTGTTAAACTCGTCCATGAAATTCCTGAATTCGTTAAATAAAATATGGTATGATATGAAAACGAGTGTCAGATCCTATATAAATATTTTGATCCATGATCAATCGATGTTAGTTAAACCATTAGACATATGCTTAATGATTTGAGTCGCGACTATCGGAGCAAAAAAATAATATCACATTAGCTAAAATTACTATCACAGTAGTATTCCGTAAATGTGTGCAAGTTACCCTAAATCCAAATGTAATAGGTGTAAAAACAGTGATTTTACATGTTTATAATTCTATTGAAAATGCGTTTAGATTAAAATGATGCATTCATAAATTAATAAAAAATCCATAACACTTATAAATCGTGTAATTATTTCAGTTGTTAAAAGGAATAAAAAGTCATGATCTGTCCTTGAACTTTTACAATAATGGTAAACTATGTATAAAGTGAATTTGAATTAAAACAACAAACTTGGAATGGAAATCATTTTGGTAATTTTTTTAAAAAGAATATGTACATTTAATGATACGAATATAGAGAAAACTATGTTAGTGTGATTTTGTACTTGGATTAATCTCACGAGTTGGAGAAAGGTTTACATGGAGAGGCTTGCCGAGCCGTGTAAGTCTTTATTAGAGGATTGGGATAATTTCAAGTTCACAATCACACTAATATAGTATTCTATTTATCTTACACTTTTGTTTACATTAATTTGTTCCAAATGCAATCAAATTATAAGTTTTGATTGCAAAAAAAAGCAATTGCAAAAACATATTAAATGGACTGACTATAACCTTGCGTAGTAATTAAAATTGTTTGTGACATTTTCCCGTGTACACCCACTCGAAATATTCCTTACGAATTTTACGCAAAAGCAGAGTAACAAAACAAAATATCGCTATATGCCTCGGTTTCAAATTTATTTAGCGAATCAAATGGTACACACTTGAGTAGAACACAGACGGGTTTGTTCAAACCAAAATTCATGTTTCACCACTGCAAAATACCATAAACAAAAATGGCTGCCATTTTGAACTTACAAAATGTCAAGCATGGATAGCATTTATCCCCGACGATATTGTGTATTTTAGTCTATAAACAGCTCTTAGTTTTACTCCCTTTTCACTTACTGGAAAAATAATTCAAACGTCTACTGGTTCTTTTTCTACTCTGCAAAGTTGTGTAGATCTAATAACCATGATTATGTTCGTCAAGTTGTGTTTGCCTCCATGACGAGTTAAAATTCTGCACCAAACATAAAATATACATTTATTCATCGCCATTTGGTATAAAAAAGCCTACCTTAATGGCAACTTTAATCCAATGCTTATAACAATAAAGTACAACGATATGTAGGCCACTTCCGTTTTCTGTTCTTCAATCTCTTTTTTGAAATTTCGTTTAAACCCACACTATTTTTTAATAATTTGTGTATCTGTTCTGACCCAAAACACGATTTAAGAAACTGTACTTCTGTCGCAGCGAGTTATTTTATTCCTATCGAAATTTTTCAATTATGCCTGACAACCACACAATCCGAAATACGTTTTGGATTCGTTCGATGCCTTTAAAATATTTAACTGTTGAATAAAAACCACGTCCGACTTGTTTATCTTAAAATTCATATAGTAAAAAAAATTAAGTTTCGTCACAGAAATTAAGTCACACGAGGTACGTCATAAATTGCACAGAGAATTGAATGAAAAACAAAAGTACGGAAAGCCGGTTTTGAGATAAATTTCAGTGGATAAGCAGAAAAGGATATATTGGTTTGAAAAGTTAACATTCAATTCATTTATAAATCCAAATTTAAGAACAAATAAACGAGGAGTGAAAGGAAAAAGGTAGTCCATATAAATGTAGGATAAAGCAAGGTGTGGGATAAACCTTATCATAGGATAAATATTTTTGTTATTACTGTCTATACTTTTAGTTCAATAAGCGCTTTTCCTTGATTTTTCCATTCGTAGTAATGACATGTTTTATCGTTCTGACTGCATTTTTTAATGGTGTTAAGGTACGCATGGACACAGTAACATATTTTGAGGATTAACAATTTTGTATAACCTGCGAAAAAAAAATAAAGAAAGGTAAGACAGATTCATTTTTCCAACTTCACATAGTGTGGTTAATTTAAAATTATATCGAACTGTATGGGGAGCTTTATTTTGAAGTAACAATAATAGCAATACATACTGCATTATTTGTACCCTAAGTTGTATTCCTAATGCTCATAAATAGGCTTTGGTATGCATTCGAAACTGTTTTCAATACACAAAAAATGCGCATTTAATATACGTGTGTATTTTTGTGTAATTTTCACAAAACGTGTATTAATGCATTTGTACTTTTTCTGCTTTTTGTTTACAAAAAGGGTATAATAAACGCTTTTAAAAATGTATTAAAAACGCACTTAAAATGCTATTAAGCGTACAGTACTTATTTGTTGGTAAAGTGTATTTTAAAAATGAAGAAATACACGTTGAAGACACCATAATGTATTATTAATGGACAAATGCAGAAACAATACACGTTTGATGAGTTAAATGCACTTGTTTGCAAAGTGCACTTTACTATAAACATGAATATCAGGTCGTGTAATAAAATACTTAAGTTTACAAAAATTACCTTGTACCCCTGAAAGATCAAGAGCAAAATAGCACGGTGCTGCACTTTGCTCCTTTGTATTTCCCCTCGGTATACTTATGAACTGGTCGACACAGAAATGTGTTTACATGTGATTTGGCTGTTATTATTACCAAATTGTATAAGGCAAATAAAAGCAAATGTGTAGATTTCCCAGTTAACTCTGAACTTGATCTTAGACTAGATTTTCCCCTTCTTTTATTTAATTGCCGAACTGAATTTCTCTTCGGCAAATCTTAGTTGGATACAATAATCTACTGAAGTTATTTAATTTGTTGTAAATATCTTTTCATTATTGGTCTCTGTTCTGAACTTTTACATGATTGTTTCATATATTCAGAAACAAGATCAGTGCATCCTAACATTAAATATATAAAAAATGTCCTTGAAAAAATGAAAGTAAAAATCACTTGATTATATGACTTGATTTTGAAATAATATGGCGACGTTTTGGAATTTCTCATAGACCATTTGACCCATAATTGAATAATGATATAGTCAAATGCATGAGTGATTCATATTAAAATTGAACGCCTATATATAATCAAAACAATATGACTTTGATGTTCATTGTATTTTCTCAAGACCTGTTTGTGTTACAAAGTGAAAAGGCAACATAGTTCCTGTAATTATGTTAATTAAGTGGCAGTTAAAGAGTCAATAAAAGCGCATGCAGATACACCATGTTTTATGCAGAGGACTGTAGCAAAAAATGAGTTACACATGTTCTTGTAGTAAATACGTAACTAAGTTAATACTACAGAATCATCAGTTATAATATTTATCTTGTTCTTGTAGTAAATACGTAACTAAGTTAATACTACAGAATCATCAGTTATAATATTTATCTGTTATAAAAAAGGTTTTGCTTGCTTATTGGATATGGTGTCCACCTTGTTATCAAAAGGTCCCGGTTTCATCCCCACTGGCACTGAGGAAGAGTTCTCAAGATCTTGTCTGAAGAAACCTTGTATTGGTTTTACCCAGGAAACAGACTCGAGTGTTTCAATTATCTTCAGGCTTTCGGTTCAATGTAGCTAAAATGAACTGGTTTAAATTGATCATTATTTGTTATATTTTATGATAAATGTGTCATTAAAATAAATATTATGCGTGGTTATTTATTTTACCTGTATACAAGCACCATTCCAATCTTGATGGTTAGTACAGTATTTCAAAAGCACCATAGCTATGAAACGCTAGTATGAAGCATATTTTAGTGTTGTACATAAATGATGCTGATGATAATTTATGCGGAATGATTTGATAATTATAAATTTCATTTCTACTAGCAAATTACAATTCCAATTCTACTCCAGTTCACTGACTTCGTACAAAGTTGAAAAAAAAACACAATTCCACTGTCGAACGATACCTCATTAAATTATAGATCTCTATTTTGCGTAATTAATATTTTACTCCATTTTAATTATTGAGCTTCCTGCTATTTTAAACATTTTCTCTGCCATTTGTCATTTTGAATTTAAATTTTCCATGGGCGCGGCCTTATTGCAAGTAGTTCAAAATGGCTATCATTTTACCAGAGATTGATTTATGCAATTAATCATCTGCTGATCCAGAATTAGAATTCAATATACTTCAGTTTAGTTTGTTCAGCGAAGAACACCCACAATATTTCCAAAACAATTTTACATAGTACTTTGATTCATAATAAATGTTGTTGTTTTTCTTTTGTTTCGAATAATCATTTACATAGATTTACAAATAAAAGTATTCACTGTTCACGTTTATATAATCAAATTCCATTTACTTTTCATTCACCATCAAACATTTTTCATGTGGTCATAAAATGCGTGTTTGATATAAAATAGTTGTTTCTGTTTCTTCTACGTCGTCCTAAAACATAAAGTGTTTATTTGTTATTGGTAACATTTTTACAGATAATTAAATAATGTTAATATTCCTCAAATTTGTGCAATGGAATAAAAAGAGGATACTTATCGTGACAATAACGCTGACGACTAATACGATACTACAGCATTCATTATGTTTAATGTTATGTCATTTAATACAACATTACCATTTTAAATGAATTATATTTTAGTCGATCGCTTATAATTGCTAACCGGTATCTTACATACATAGTTTAAATATATTATAGAACTGTCGAAATCATTCAGTTTCTTGTATTGTTTAGACCTTGGTTCCGTTCCGCAGTTCTGAATTGAATGTACAATTTGTTTAAACACCACAGACACCACGTACGGATCGCTGGCAAATGTGACATGTCATGCTGGATATGATTTGAAAGTTAGCCAGATCATGTGCCAGGAAGATGCTTCATGGGAACATGCAAATTGCGTTGTAAAATGTTACAGTGGGGTTAGGGATTTTGTTCCGGAGTTAATCTCTTAAGAATCCCTAAAAAATAACCATCATTAAGCCGATTTTTAGGGATTTATCCGTTTTAACCCCGTTTCATCCGAATTCATCTGTATTAAACCTTTTCCAGCGGTTTTTAGAGATGAATTGCGATTAATTTATCCCTTTAAGGGATGAATTCATCGCAAGGGATGAATTCATCCCTACAAGAGATGAATTCATCGCAATTCAGCGAAAGGGGTGAAATCACCCCTTCAAGGGCTTAATTAATCTCTACCCATGCGCAGTCGATGTCAGCGGTGAATTGGGATGAAAAGGCGGAGTTGATCAGTGACGTTAACGAGTATGCGGGGCGAAAACAACTATTTTTAGATGAGGATTTAATTTCGTCGGTTTCATGCATAATATAATTTATAATACTATGCTGCAAACAGCATAGTGTTCAATAGCCGAAAAGACATGTCATTTGTGAACCCAACAAAGAATTTTTGTATTAACACCCAGGATTCAAAAACGAAACTGTGCGAGTTTTTAACACGGTACAGGTAGGATTATATAAGTGATATTTGCCGTGCTGCAACACAGATTCGGGTCAAGTGATAACTTTGATTGACCCATCTTATCATGATAATCTTATCTACACATGTGCCGGCATGTGGTGTCATTAGCATACCAGTAAACGCTCTTTATCCAAAATGGGCCCATCCACCTTGAAGAGAATGCATTTGCGCCTCTATCGCAGATTTGTATTCAAAATGTGTTTTGTCTTGCTAATAGTATTTATCCGTTATAAGTGAAAGCAGAATAAATACATGTGTTTTCTGTTTACAGTTCAATCCAACAATTACACTTATTTGAAAACTTAAGTTTAAGAAATAGATCAGTTTAGGAATATAGAGAACATTGCCGGAAATGTTAAATACCAATTAATCAATTTGTTTCTAACCTTGTTTATATTAATTTCAAATTAATACTTGATTAAGAAACTTAATTAAAATTACATTGTATGTTTAAGGCAGATATGAACTGTTCAATAAAAAAGTGTACCACGGCCTGAAATTTTTCAGTTTCTTTACTGCATGAATATCTTCTGAACTACTCAATTTAAATAATAATTTAGTTCAGCAGATATTCAGTAGCGAAACCTGTACCTGTCTCTTTGTGTGTGAGCCTAACAAAGAATGATACAACATAATTATTATCTTAAATGCATTGGTATCAACGAGCATTGTATTACATTATCAAGCAAACGACATTTAAGTAAAAATTGAATAGTTTTCGCCTTAAATTAAATTTCATTTATTTTCATTTCATTTGTAATTAATTTTCGTGTATTGACCGTATCGGGTAATTTTCGAACGTACTTGCCAAACAACGAAGTCTGGCTTTTTAAAAATACATCTACTGCAATGCATGAGTCGTAATCGGACGTTTTTTTGTCTTAAGTTTCAATAGATCAATACTTTTCCATTGTTTGCATATATATTCGGTGTATTTGTTTTCATTATAAAATACTACATGTACTGATTTGCGCGTCTTTAATTAGTTACAGCAGATGGTCTTTTGCAACACGCACGCTTTCCATGCGCGGAAATTGACAGACGACAGCAACAATTTCGCGCTCTTATTAAAACACGGGTTTAACATGGCGGACATGTATATTGAATGATATACGCTGTAGCTGCCTACAAAGGCAGCAAATAGTATCACGTTGCTGTAGACAAAAACGGTGTAAATCAGTTCTATAAAGGGACATGATGAAATAAACATGTACTGAAATTAAATTGCTATCGTTTAAAATTGTTAACGGTTATTGTTTTCACAATTTACTCGCCATAAGTATTTAATTGCTCACCATTTGCATTTAATTTTTCATAAGTTACAATTGTTAACAGTTTGTTAACACCAATTGTTTACAGTAAAAAGGTGTGATGAAGATCAATAATGAAAAGTATCATATTGCTTTTGCCTTGCTTATTAAGCTGCTCTGCTCAAATAAAAAAGTAAAGTTATTCTCTTCGCTCTGTCGTCAAGGTCAGATATGCTTTATAGTTCTTTATAAGATTTTCTGTCAAGTCTATTTGTGTAAAACTGTTATGGATTTATAATCCACTTTTCTTTTCATTTTGTTTGACATTTATCAGTACCTTTTAAGGGACCTGTTCACGTTTTGGTAAATTGACAAAATTGAAAACAAAAATGTTTCGGATCTACAAATTTTCGTTTTAGTTGTGATATTTGCGAAAACATAGTAATACTGAACGTTTAACATGCTCTTAAATATGCATTATATGTATCTTTTGACGATTTAAAACCTGAAAACTATACAGCGTTATAAACGCGAAACGATTGAAAACTGTGGAAAGTTCTGTTGTAATCGTTATATTTTTTGTTACATTACGAGTATTGCTCAAAGGGTCAGTGGTTCAAGCCCCGATGTGGATTACTTTTGTTTCGATCTTTCATTTTATTCTTGTTTTATACTAGAGCTATTAAGTTCCGGTGCTAACATTTATCATTTTAAAGCATTTAATGACAAACTTCAAAACATGCCAAAATCTGTGAACAAGTCCCTTTAAGTATTGACATTAAATACTAAAGAACTCGATCACAATGGTTAACGTGATCAGTAGAGAAGAGGAGGTTACTCTAGGAAGATGTGTGCTTAAGCGATTGCATCCTGGAAATTTGTCGTCTGCTAAAATGTCGTCTGCTGAATTTCTAAAATTAGTATTTTATTCGATTTTTTTTTCAAAGAATACAATCAGAAAAGAAAACAGATTGGATCCTGATGAGACGCCACGTTCCGTGGCGTCTCATCTGGATCCAAACTGTTTGCAAAGGCCTACAAAATTCGGTTCCAGCACTGAAAGAGTTAAGCGATTGTATATTCTTTACTTAGCGATACTGCTTTTGATCATAGTATGCATGCTCTATCAGATGTATGATCTAGTTCACATTTAAGATCCTGTTTTGTAGACAAGATAAGTTAACCATATCGCGCAATTTTGGGCCGTTATTGCCTTTTATTCAAATGTTGGCTATAGGTTGAACATCTATCTAGGCCGTGTGATTTGTATATGGACGAGTTATTCTTTAAAAAGCGAAACAGAATACATATGCAACAGTTTAAAAAATCAAACGTTTGTATGAAAACATATAGTCTTGTATCTTACGCTATTCTGCGCTTGTTTTGTGGTGCGCGTCATTTTTGTGGCTGGCTTTGCGCATGCTTGTGGCCTTAGGTATGCAGTGTTTGTCACGTGACCTTTTTCAGCGGGCCGTCAGGGTGCGCCGTGTATCGCAGACGGCACGAGCGCACGGAAATGCTCGGAAATCGACAGCTTTTGCTATGAAGCTGGAATCTGCGAATGTTCTACCGGGAGCACTTTCTTAAACTTCTATTGTAAAACAGGTAAACAGTAAGATCGTTGCCTTAGAAAGCGGGTATATATTCGATTTACATGCCAACATTTCATTCTCTCTATCTTAAACCAACGCGCGAATTAGACGACGTTTTGCTCGACCCACGGTATTATTCATAACAATCAAAAAAGCCATTAGAAATATTGACAGTGATAGTAAACCGTAAAAAGCAGAAATCAGAGTAATGTCACTAATCCTTAACATGTGTAAATAATCAAGATTTCTGTAAAGAAACCAAAAGCGCCATTAGACGCTCGCCTGCAATTAAGCTGTCTGATGGTGGTATAATCGTTATCATGAAAAACAAACCTGCAAACCAAAAACAGTTTCTGAGATTTCTTAAATGAGGTTTTGAGGGCCGATGCTGAACAAACAACAACAAAGAATTAAAGAAATAGTTCAGACTTTATTATTTTTTGTTTGCATATAAGACAAAAACAGTCTCCGTTCAGTGATCGTGACCTGAAGTCGCCATATCGATATGGTACCAGGCTTAGCCTGATAAATAACCAAAAACCAACGGCACCACTTTTTCTATTTTTGGGAGAGGGGAGGCGGGGGCATTTATAATAGTTGGTGTATTTTATTTGGAAATATAAGGTAACGATGTGACTATGACATGAACATACAGGTGGCCGAAAAACAGCATGTACGTTAAATGTTAAATGTGTTTTATTTAATTAAAAGCCTATATCTATACACAAGTGCGTATTCAGTTGCGATACGATAAACATATAAAACAACGTGATTATGATTAAGATATATAAATCATTCGTCGAATAAATGAAAATGTAAAATAGTAAATTAATATAAACCAATTCTATATATTAAAATTTCCGGTCTGGTACCCGAACTGAGACGTAAAGCACAAATGGAAGCAGATGAGCAGTGAACGTTTTTCTCCGACTTATAAACACTCTACGCATATATGTGATATATCAAATATAGTTCCGTTGATGTGTTTTCTTGTGTTATATAAACACTTAATTGTGTTTGCTTGTTTCTCTTCTGTCATAAACGTTATGTATTTTAACCCTTTGCATGCTGGGAAATGTTTCGTCTGCTAAAATGTCGTCTGCTGAATTTCTAAAATTAGTATTTCTTCGATTTTATTTTCAAAGAATACTATCAGAATAGCAAACAGTTTGGATCCTGATGAGACGTTCTGTGGCGTCTCATCTGGATCCAAACTGTTTGCAAAGGCCTTCAAAATTCGGTTCCAACGCTGAAAGAGTTAATGATTGTGCATATGTAATGTGTGTGAAAATGTTGTTGAGTAACAAAACTTACAATAGTTCAAAAAGGGTGTGGGATGTTAATATCATCTTGGGTGCCATGCATAGATACTATTAAGTGAATTCAAAGGATCATACGCAGTTATNCTTCGAGGAAGAGGATGTGGATATAGAGGAGGGGTCGGGCAAGGTCAAGGTCACCAGTCTGACCCGACCCAGGAGTACCAGTCTGTTGGCAGGCGAAGTGGAGTATGTATATGGCTTTATCCCTTTGAGCGCTGGAACCGGATTTTGAAGGCCTTTGCAAACAGTTTGGATCCAGATGAGACGCCACAGAACGTGGCGTCTTATCAGGATCCAAAATGTTTGCTATTCTGATAGTATTCTTTGAAAAAAAATCAAAGAAAATGCTAATTTTAGAAATTTAGCAGACAACATTTTAGCAGACGACAATTTTCCCAGCATGCAAAGGGATATGGCTTTATAATCCTTTCCCGCTCAGATGTGCATTTTGACCTGTTTGCAGTCCCTTAGGAAATAAAACTAATTTAAAGACCCATCTTACTCGATTTTAGTTTTAAAGGCTTCATTTCTAATCATAAGATACTGATGAGCAGCAAATAGCATAAAACCTGAACAGTCTGCGAGTTATTCGTGGGCTGTTGTGGTTTAATGCTGTTTGCATATAGCCATTTTCACTTGTTTCTGAGTGTGAAAGGGTAAATTAGTTGTGACTTATGAATAAATAAAAAACCAGTCTGTTGACTGAAGTCTTTTATTTATGGGGACTTGTTTATTGGATTTAGAACCACCCAGTATTTTAAGTTTCGACTTATTATTAGAAAAAAATTCCAGTCCTGCCTTGTTCAAGTTACGACTTGTTACTAGAAATGCGTACCAGTCTGTTTTGTGTTTTATATAAATTGTGACAATATGATCTATCAGTCTGTTATCAGGTGATGTGATAAAGTATTTTTAATAATTTGGCTCTCGACTAACCCTGTATCAAGAAATGTTAGTCAAAGATTGACATTTGAACCATGATCTGTCAATTAAAGAGACCCATGTTGTAGGTTGGATAACAACACCATGCTGTACCTGATGTTAGACATAGTAGACAGTGAGGAAGAGGAAACCATTGTCAAGGTACTCGTATTTAGCCTCACTCTAGGAAATCGTGGCCTAATGCATGTGCGTAAAGTGTCGTCCCAGATGAGCTTGTGCAGTCCTATTCAGGAACGACACTTTTCGCTTTTATTGAATTTTTTGTTTTGAAGGAAGTCTCATCTAAACCAAAATCCTCTTAAGGCGGAAAGTGTCATCCCAGATAAGCCTTTGTGGACTGCACAGTCTTATCTGGGGCGGCACTTTACACACATGCATTAAGGCCCGTTTTCCCTGAGCCAGGCTCAACTATTTTTGCTTAGTAATTTCATACAGCACACAATAAAAAACGGAAGACTGTCGTAACTCATATTAAATAAAGAAGGAGATACGACAGTTTTCCGTTCAGCCCTCAAATTGTCATTAATTTATTTTATGCTCCAAAAGTTGTTTCCTTTTACAGCTGGTCTTTTTATGTTATAGCTGTTAATTTCATACTTCACAAGTATTTTCGTTTCATGGCCCTGATGTTCATTCTATTTTTTGTATATTTTTTCTGTATTTCATATGTTCACATAATATTATGAAATATTTCAGGTGTTCATTTTCTATATTTCAGATGTTCTTTTGTTGCTATGGGCAAGTTGCAGCCAGTTAATGAACTCTTGTTACTATGTTGGTTTCTATATTTCAGATGTTCACGTGTTGTCAAGGTCACACCGAGGGCAAGGTGAGGCCGGTCTATGCACTCGTTACCAGCAGATCTCTGTACTTGCTAGAACGTCAACAGGGCAAAAAGAAGTTCTCTAAGACGGCAGCTGTCACGTTTGCAGACATTGACTTTGTGTCGGTGAGTGAAAATACAAAAATCCTGTTTAAACGGAAAGTGTTGTTCCTGATTAGCCTGTGCAAACTGGCTACTGGGAAACCATTATTATTCTTTGGACCCAAATTTTCCTTGATTTTCCTGGGTCACCTCAACCACAAAATTGAATGTTCAACAAGGGTTTATGTGTTTGTGTCAAAAGACATTATAACAAAATCCACAAATGAAAGATCCAACCAATACGTCTGATTTTAGGTATCCTCAAAATATTATGTCAACGAATGAAACCACAGTATATAAATTATTAATTTCTAGAAGCCAGAATAACATTTCATCAGCCCTGGCCTTGGCTCTCTGGCTTACACTGTAAAATCATAATTAGTGACACTTGTGTTGATTTTGTGTGTTCACCTATCCAAACATTCAACCCAAACAAATTGGAAAACGACCAACGCAAATTTGTCTTTTTTTTTCTCCAAAATTAGAAATCCACAAATTTACATGTACCTGTCAAAACACAAAGAAGTCTTTTATCTTCTTTTTTAATCACACAATTTCCTGCCACCGTATATTATGTGATTATTTAGTAGTTAGCTGGAGGACTGTTTCTATCTCTTTTTGCGGGCTTGTTTCAGATTGGATGTCAGAACCAGATCATGAACATTGCTTGCAAGAACAAGCGAACAAAACACTGGCTTACTATCGGAGAGGAGAGAACCACCATGTATGTGCTGCATACAAGTAGCTATTACAATTCAATCCAATAAAATTGCAGTGTATTTTTTCAAGTGTAGCTTTAAAAAGACAGTATTAAGTTTTTCTGTTTTATTTATTGTGTATAACTGAAGTAATTTAGAATTGGCCATGAAGGCCCAAAAGATCAATTTTGAAGGTTTTCTTGGGTATAATGCATGCCTTTGTTAGCATTGTTTGCTACATATGTATGTTCCCACTCACAGAGCTCTAATGGACTGCCTTGCATCAAGCGTGGAGAAATGTGAGCTCAAGCCTGGCCGCCTTGTGGTGGACTCGGGCAACACGATACAGAGGATAGCCCTGCAGAAGTACATAGCGGCCGAGTGCAAGTGTGAGGTGAGAGAAATTTAATTGTATATTAACAATGGTTTAATGAAATTATAGAACTGGGCTAAATACATTTGCGTTAAGTGTCATCGCAGATTAGCCTGTGCTGTTTTTTCATGGACAACACTTAATGCTTTTATGGATTTATTTACTTAAAGGAAGTATTTTTTTAGCCAAAATCAAAGTGTTGTCCTTGATTAGCAGACTACACAAGTTAATCTGGGACAACACTTTGTGCACATGCATTAAGCCCTGTTTTCCCAGCAGGAGGCTCAATTGATTCAAAGCCTATCAGTTTATGAGTGATTACCACAACAACTTAGTTACGTATCTCAAACTGGCTGTTATTTAACATCAGCAGGGCTCAATACTCGCATAGATCCCTGATAACACTGACTTCTCTCTCACACAATCTCTGTTTCTCCCTGCAGATGGTTGACAGTGAGGTTGTGTGCTACTCTCTGGTACACTGGGAGGACCCCAAGAGTGACAAAGGCTCGTGTGAGTGGGACAGGGATGGCATGGTGTTCTACAAATCACATGAGACAGTCAACATCTTGCGTACACAGACCTGGCGCTCGGGACACGCCAGCCTCAAGTAAGCAATGTTAATCTTACGCCCTGGACAC
Organism: Dreissena rostriformis; assembly: GCA_007657795.1. Taxonomy (NCBI): domain Eukaryota; kingdom Metazoa; phylum Mollusca; class Bivalvia; order Myida; family Dreissenidae; genus Dreissena; species Dreissena rostriformis. The sequence continues at coordinate 89,311 of VMBQ01002812.1, read as the reverse complement.
ACAATCCTCATTTTTATGCCCCCCATAGGGTGGCATATAGCAGTTGAACTGTCAGTCCATCCGTCTGTCCGTCAGTCTGTGCATCCGTCCGAAAACTTTAACGTTGGTCATAACTTTTGCAATATTGAGAATAGCAACTTGATATTTGGCATGCATGTGTATCTCATGAAGCTGCACATTTTGAGTGGTGAAAGGTCAAGGTCATCCTTTAAGGTCAAAGGTCAAAAAAAATATAAAAAATTGTTAAATGCATGTGTATCTCATGGAGCTGCACATTATGAGTGGTGAAAGGTCAAGGTCATCCTCTAAGTTCAAAGGTCAATTTTTATTATTATTTTTTTTCAAAGTGGCGCAGTAGGGTTCATTGTGTTTCTAACAAACACATCTCTTGTTTCCCCTTGGGATAATTAATGTCATCTGTTTGCATCCCTGTGAAAAGGTCCCTTTAACCCTTTCGCTCACAGAAGGAAAGGGAAAATGGCTATATGCAACCAGCATAAAACCTGAACAGCCTGCGAGTAACTTGCAGTCTGTTCAGGTTTTATGCTGTTTGATGCTCATCAGTACCATTAGAGTTGGAAATGATGCCTTTAAAACTTGAATCCAGTAAGAAAGGTCTTTTATTTAATTTGATTATCTAAGGGACTCAAAACACGTCAAAATGTGTATCTGAGTTGTAACGGGTAAAAAAGTATCACAATTCAAAACTGTTCAAAGGTCCTTTTAAAGTCATATCCATTTACCCCAGGGATGGCATGCTGTGTCTGTACAACCAGAAGGATGACAACAAGCCTGCCTTCTTCCTCAGCCTGGGTGGCGGCCAGTGCGTAGGCTGCAAGCGTGACTTCAACAGCGACCGCAACCACGCGGTGCGCATCATGCTTCAGAGCGGCGCCTACTGGTCGATTGCCCTGGAGTCAGAGCTTGAGGCAAACAACTGGCTGCAGTGTCTGTGTCAGGCAGTGTCAGAGGGCCTGAAGGTGAGGGGATTGCAGTGATTATTTGTGCCCAAAATTACAGCCTCTTACAGGCTGTTTCCCAATTGCAAAAAGTAACATTTTTACGCAAAAATCTGACCGAAATTTCCTTCAAAAGATGACAAACTTTTCCAATAAACTTGAAAATTTGTTTATTGGGTTTATTATACAGGAATATAATTCCTCCACCTATGACTCAAATAAGACAAGTGTCAGTTACTTGCATAAGTATGGGCGCAAAGTACGTCTGTACCACTTAGATTGGTGGCACAAAGTACTAATGTACCACTTAAATTGGCGACACAAAGTACTGATAAACCACCTAGATTGGCGACACAAAGTAATGATATACCACTTAGATTGGCGGCACAAAGAACTACTATAACACTTAGATTGGCGGCACAATGTACTGCTATACCACTTAGATTGGCGGCACAAAGTACTGATATACCACCTAGATTGGCGACACAAATTAATGATATACCACTTAGATTGGCGGCACAAAGAACTACTATACCACTTAGATTGGCGGCACAATGTACTGCTATACCACTAAGATTGGCAGCACAAATTACTGATGTACCACTTAGATTGGCAGCACAAAGTACTGCTGTACCACTTAGATTGGTGGCACCAAGAACCGATGTACCACTTAAATTGATGGCACAAAGTACTGTTATACCACCTAGATTGATGGCACAAAATACTGATGTACCGCTTAGATTGTTGGCACAAAGAACTGCCATTACACTTAGATTGACGGCACAAAATACTGCTGTACCACTTAAATTGGCGGCACAAAGTACTGATGTACCACTTAGATTGGCGGCACTAAGTACTGTTATACTATTGCAATTGATGACACTGAGGACTGCTATACTGCTTAGATCGCTTCAGCTTGCCCAGGAAAAAAGTCCATAGGTTAACCAATTAACCGTAATGTTACTAAAGTATTGCTAGAAACAGCAAAATATAATAAAACAACAAAAATACGATCAAAATGAAACTTAAGTAGCCTGTATCTGTTACAGATGAGCTCCACAAAGACTTCCTGTGTTCCATGCTGCGCAGTTCTCTCCAAGTACCAACTGTTGATGTGTCACGAAGACCTCGAGACAAACTTCATGCGCACGCTAGGCAGTGCCAATCTGCACGATGTCACGTCCGTGTTGTCCGATAACGCAGACAAGTCCTACATCGTACTGGTAAGTGTGGGAATGGACCAGTGGATCATTTTCCGCACCGGCTAATCAGGGATGACACTTTCCGCATAGAGTGGACATTCTTTTAGAAAATGTTTTTTAAAAAAGAAAAATTCCATAAATGCGGAAGTGTTGTCCCGCCAAAAAACTATATCAGATACTATATTATATTTGAACATGAAACTTCATGAGTGTATGGATATCAAGATATAGGTAGTTTTTGAGTCATTGCCATTTGTGTTTTTGTATGATGTAACTTTTCAGAGCTATATCTCAGATAGGATACAAGATTTTAACATGAAACTTCATGGGTGCATAGATATCAATGTGGAGAAATACCCTGCACACAAACCATAACCCTACACTTTCTTAAATAAGAGTTATTGTCCTTTGTTGTTTTTGTATTATATAACTATTCAAGGCTATATCTCTGAGATATCAATGAGGCTAAGGGCCATGCACAAGAACTATAACCCTCCCTTAATTAAGTAAGAATTATTGCCTTTTTTGTTAGGATTCTTCTTAAAATCAAGGAATGTGAATCCATTCATAAACAAATTTTATTTGGCTGGGGATATAAATTCAGTGCGTTTGCTTGTTTTCAGGATTTCGAGGCTGAAGGGGGGAGCACGGAGCATTGGGCCCTGTACTTCAATACTGCCCACGAGTGTTCACGGTTCAAGACAGCCCTGTCGGGGTGCTGGTTTACACACTTCCAGGTGAGTGGGGGATCCATGGGAAAAGATTTACATGCTTCGTATAGATTTGAGAGTGCCAAGATTATCTTATGTAACTGTATCCTATTTTTAGTATGTGGCGTGTTCTAGGAAAACTGGGCAAAATGCTTGTGTGTAAATTGTCATCCCAGATTAGCCTGTGCAGTCCGCACAGGCTAATCAGGGATGACAATTTCCGCTTTTATGGAATTTTTCGTTTTAATGATGTCTCTTCTAAGTGAAAATCCAGTTAAGACGGAAAGTGTCCTCCCGGATTAGCCTGTGCAGACTGCACTAATCTGGGATGACACTTTACGCACAAGCATTTTGTCCAGTTTTCTCAGAACACGACACATATGTTTCTCTGGGGTCCATGAGAATGATTTGAGCTGCACGCCAGGAAAGTGGGGCTTAGTGCATGTGCGTAAAGTGTCATCCCAGATTAGCCTGTGCAGTCTCCAAAGGCTAATCAGGGAAGACACACTCCGCCTAGAGTTGATTTTTGTTTCCAAGAGACTTCATTTCAAGAAATAATTCCATTATAGCAGAAATTTTTGTCCCTGATTAGCCTGTGCAGACTGGACAGGCTAATATGGGACAATACTATATGCACATGCATTAAGACTCATTTTCCTAGAGGGCGCCTTATTTATATTCATTGTATAGATTTGAAAACCTCAAGATTATCTTATGTAGCAGTATCCTTTTTTCTAGCATGTTTTACAAGCACAAACCTAAGTTCTATCAATTTTGTGAATTACTAAGCCAATCTGGATTGAAACCTGGTGATATACATGCCAAGGGTTAAGCAAGATCAATTAAATTTGACATAGGAAAGCATTTACATTAGTTTTCATGTTCCCTCCACCATGTTATGCCATAGGAGAAATTGAAGAGATAAAATGCATATTTATTTGAAGCTTAAATTTCAGTTTGTGCTTTGCTATATTGACTGCACTTACTTATCATAGTCTTGTTTGTCAAGTATCGTGTTTACTGCATGCTTCAGTTTAACATCTTTTATTTTCTAACTTGTGAATGAACAAGTATGATATTGTTTAAGATTCATATTTGTGGCGTGTTCTGAGAAAACTGCTTGTGCGTAAAGTGTCATCCCAGATTAGCCTGTGCAGTCCGCACAGGCTAATCCGGGACGACACTTTCCCCCTTAACTGGATTTTCCCTAAGAAGAGACATCATGTAAACAAAAAATTCCATAACAGCCGAAATTGTCGTCCGTGATTAGCCTGTGCGGACTGCACAGGCTAATCTGGGATGACAATTTACGCACAAGCATTTTGCCCAGTTTTCTCAGAACACGCCATATTTATAAAAAATGATCATGTACCAATTCATCATATGAGCCTTGTTCTGAGAAAACTGGGCTTAATGCCTGTGCTTAAAGTGTCGTCCCAAATTAGCCTGTGCAGTCCGCAAAGGCCTATCAGTGATGACCCTTTCCGCTTTTATAGAATTTTTTGTGTAAAGAAAGTCTCTTCTAAACAAAAAATCCATTCTAGGCAGAAAGTGTCATTTCTGATAAGCCTGTGCCGACTGCACTGGCTTATTTGGGACAACACTTTACGCACCTGCAATTAGCCAAGTATTCTCAAAATGTAGCTCATACTTGTAGTTTTAAATTACAATTTTACAAATGTGGATTTAAACCAATATCATACTAGATCATTCAAAATTTAGAAAATAAAACATGTCAAACTGAAGCATGCAGTTAACATAATATTATTCTCATATGATCATACGTCTAATATTCTCATGTATTGACAGGTTGATGTACCCGAATTGATGATAGATGACTTCAAGCTGCAGAAACAATGTGCAGACATGGCCGCTCACCTGAAGCAGGCCCGCAGTGTCTCTTAGAAATAGTTGTCATGGTGATGTGAAGCATTTATTAATCGGCCACACCGTTGCTAAGCAACTGTAGTTATAGTCTGGTGAAGCAGGCCTGCAGTGTCTCTTAGCAACTGTTGTCATGGCATTGTGAAGCATTTGTTGGGTGGCCGCACCATGGCTTAGTAACTGTTTATAATCTGGTGGCCACTTCATTGCAGAGGCAACTATTGCTATAATAAGGATGCTACACCATCGCTTAGCAACTATTGCTAGAATATGATGGCCACACATTCTCTTAGCAACTGTTGCTATATCGTTATAAATATGTTATTGTTGGTATAACATCAGTCTTGAGTAACGGCCTTCATTTGATTATGAAATAAACCTTGTGCATCTTAAGGGAAAACAATTCTCTAGCATGTTGTGTATGCCTCTATGACAGTATCAAAATTGTCTGAATTGTTTCAGAAACAACAAAGCTCATCTTTCAACTGTCAGCATAGCAATATCAAAGATTTCCTGATCACTGATTTATGTTATACTCTATAACAATTGTCACCATGACTACAGTATGATTGTCTCAATCATTTCTGTATTGACAACTTTCTCTAGGAACTGTTACTATAGCTATATTTATCATTACCTATATACTTGTGTTGTATTAACAATATACTTGTGAAATACTGCTACCATGACGACCAGAAGATTGTCAACATGCTGTTTCAAAATCATTCTTAAGCAACTGTCAGTAAAGTAAAATTAAGAATTTAATTGAAGAATTAAGTATTGTTAGAAAACATCAACACCACTTACAACACCACTGTGTTACCATGAAGTGGTAAGGGTTATCATTGTTGTTGTTGTCATAATATCATCATCAAAACTACTTTCAAGCAATAGAAAACTTTTGCTGAACACTTTTTGAATTACAACTACAACTCTAAAAGCAAGAAAATCATGTTTTTTGTTATTTTTTTATTTCTTGCAACACCCTCCTGTAGTGTCTATGTTTCCATTGCATGGTTTGATATATGTGGACAATAGTCCATTTGCAACGGCTAATTAAACTCATCTGAGTTNGTCCGCACAGGCTAATCAGGGACGACAATTCCGCTTTTATGGATTTTTTTGTTTAAATGATGTCTCTGCTTAGCAAAAATCCAGTTTAGGCGGAAAGTGTCGTCCCTGATTAGCCTGTGCGGACTGCACAGGCTTATCTGGGATGACACTTTACACACAAGCATTTTGCCCAGTTTTCTCAGAACACGCCACATATAGCCTTGCATCATCCTATGCATCTGTTCAATGGGCTACTGTACCTAGTCATTAATTAACTCTTTGCATGCTGGGAAATTTTTCGTCTGCTAAAATGTCGTCTGCTGAATTTCTAAAATAAGCATTTTCTTCTATATATTTTCAAAGAATACTATCAGAATAGCAAACAGTTTGGATCCTGATGAGACGCCACGTTCTGTGGCGTCTCATCAGGATCCAAACTGTTTTCAAAGGCCTTCATAATTCGGGTCCAGCACTGAAAGAGTTAACCCTTCAATTAGATTTCATAGACAGTTTGTTAAGCTATGCAGATTGGTAGGACTTGCAGGGCAGGTATTCATGAAGACTCTTAGATCAATCTTAACTTAAGTTGAACTTAATGGGAATATTTTGGATCAAATTTTCAGTAAGAATTCTAATGTTTTTTGCATTCAATTAAGAGATATTAACTTAATTGAATCATTTTTATTTAAAAAGACCTCAGCATGAAATAGCCAGAGGCCTGAAGAATTTTGTGAATTAAAGGAATCATGTTACAATATCCCAAAGGCGCTTTGTGAATTTGAGCCCTGATAATATAAAAGCACAGAAATTGTTAAAATGGAACTATGATGGCTGTGCATTTATAAGGTATTCATAGAGCATAAAAATTATCTACTTTGTTTGTTTTTTTAAACATGAATGCCTAGGTTTAAACTAATGTATAACTGTTGTATTTTCATAGTTATTCATATTATTCATTATTTACATTTTTATTAATATTATTTATTTATGGTTACCAAGTGAAAATATTATTAGTTTGATTTAAGTTTTCATATCAAATAAGCAGATTTCTAACAAGTCTGTTTTAATGTTTTGTGTTCTTTCTACTGCATTGCCTTGTATTTTCTTATTTAGCTGTTCATGAGTATGTTGCTTCTTATCTTGTAAATGCTAATGCTTTTTTTAATGCATGGCTTTCCTGATTATAATTTTGTAAATAATTTAAGGGAAACATTGTGCATATGCACATGCTTGATATTTCGCATATTTTATATTTGACAGTTATATTTCACAGTTATCACACAGGGTTGTGCAATAGTGTTTGTTTTTATGACAAAGAAATGTGTTGTTTGTTTGTTTTGTTTTTCAGTGCAAAATTTTATTTTCTCTGTAGGACATGCATACATATAAAGCTTTTCATATAATACTGTGAATTTCATATATTAGCATTTTACAAACAGAGTATTTCATGTACAGCTACTTGATAGGTACATGCATAGTATTGTCGTACATTCGGCATACATTCATATACAATTCTAATTGTTATATATTTAATGTATTTGACAACATCAAAAACACAGGCTTGAACCATACAAACTAAATTAATGTTGAATATAAGTATAAGTAAGTAATCATACAAACTAAATTAATGTTGAATATAAGTATGTATATATGATGTATCATAAAAATATTGCACATAAGAGAATTAACTATTAAGTGCTGAATTGCATTTAATTAAAAAGAAATGTCTTTTTTGAGGTAAGAATTTCCTAGTTCTATTTTATGTATCTGCTGCTCCCGGTGACTTGGAGGGTCAGTAGCTGGAGCTGTATTATTGCAAGTAGAGAATAGCCATAAATGTAAAATTAATAGTGCTTTAAAAAATCATTTAACTTCGTATTTTAATTTTGTATGTATTGTTTAAGTGTACAATTATTTAATGCCAATGAAAAGATGCCACAAACTGGGTGTTGGAAATGTATTGCAAATATTGTAGTAACCTCATTGTATTTAACCATCTTATCTCGATAATTCGTAGTGGTCTGTTAAGTCTTGAATTAATATTAAATGTGCTTATACACAAGTTAAGCTGGTGCAAATGAACATTCATAGATTGAGCAACCTTTATATTTGTACAAGGATTTGAAGTTATTAGAGCCTCACCCTGGGAAAACTGGGCTTAATTCATGTTTGTTAAGTGTCATCCCAGATTAGCCTGTGCAGTCCGCACAGGCTTATCAAGGACGACAATTTCCACTTTTATTTTATTTTTGGTTTAAAGGAAGTGTCTTCTTTGCGAAAATCAAGTTGAGGCAGAAAGTGTAGTCCCTGATTAGCCTGTGCGGACTGCGCAGGCTTATCTTGGACGACACTTCACGAGCATTCATTAAACCTCATTTTCCCATAACAAGTCTTATTTATTTATTTTCAATTGGATTATTCAACCATGTGTTAGTGTATTCCAATGATATGCTGACATTTGACATTATTGTGTTGGCTGCGCCGACACGAAACCATGATAATTCTTCCAATTGTCTCAATTCTATTTATGATGTGTGACTTTACCGTCGTTTTGTGCCAGACAATTATAACTTGTGCACTATGTAGGCGTGCATTTGTGTGATATGACAGGCTACAATCATGTTACCAAGTAACTTTTAAATGTTGTAGTTATTGTTTTATGTGTGTAGAATGGCGTCGAAAATAATTTAAGTTAATTGTGTTGGTCATAAATGTTGTTGCCGTATCTAGCTAACAATATTAAAATAAAGGATATGAATTTGATTTTACGTGTTTTTTGTGTTATTATAAATCACAGAGGTTATTTTCATGCGTTAACACTTGTGAAGTTAATAATTTAATATTTATTTCATATAGTATTTCTGTCGTGTAATCTAGTGAAAAGTGATATGATTTTAGAGGAACATAGCACAGAGTTACCAGACTAATTTTAGTCCCCCAAAAATGTGTCAGTTATAATATTGTCCTACCGATAATTCTTAACTGTATTGAGGTATTTGAAAACTACAGGCAAATAAAATAATATATGTCAGAAAATACTGCATCAGTGTAAAGGGTTCACGTAAATTCAAAATAAATAGATCTCTGGAGCTATATGCGCTGAATCACCATACGCTGTTGTAAGACTATTACATACGTGTCTTAACCCTTTGAGCGCTGGAACCGAATTTTAAAGGCGTTTGCAAACAGTTTGGATCCAGATGAGACGCCACAGAACGTGGCGTCTCATCAGGGTCCAAACTGTTTGCTATTTTTGATAGTATTCTTTGGAAAAAAAAAATAGAAGAAAATGCTAATTTGAGAAATTCAGCAGACGACATTTTAGCAGACGACAAATTTCCCAGCATGCAAAGGGTTAAAAGATTGCCATTTCAATTATAAAATCAGTTGAATGATGGATAGAGGCAGTAAGAGCGTGCGACATCTGCTATTGGCTTTAACTCAAGGCCCAACTACATTTAGTGTCATTAGGCCCGATGTGGACCGCACTCATAGAGTGGTATCAATATCTTTTAAAAGAGTATGGTTTCTTCCCAGGAAAGAGACTCGAGAGAAGACAGCATATAGCTTTCTCTTGTATACATGCTATTATACCATGCGATTGTTCAAGTCAGGTAAATGAATACAATGTCATCCGTTGACCACGTGGCCTTTGCTCGAGAAGTTGATTGCAAATGTATCGCTACATTTTAGATGGGACTTAAGACGCTTATATTTCCGATATTAACGGTAGCTGTTTTTTGCACAGGGCCTGACTAGTTTTGACATGTGCTGAATCACGTCCTCGTCAACTTTTGAGCAGGCCAAAGATCTATAAATTGATGGATCTGTGAGTAGGCTTTGTATTCTACTTAAACATCTGTTCATGTCCGTGTTAGTCATAAGTTAGAAGTATGTTAAAAAGATCTATCAATACCGCTATTTAATATATTAATATAATTATTTATTTGTTCGCACTCGTGCTTGTTGGCCAATTAATTTATCTATGCCTTTTACGCCCATTCTGCTCGACCCTCCCCCCCCCCCCCCCCCCCCCCCCCCCCCCCAACCCCCCCCC
>VMBQ01002812.1:52154-78059 GCA_007657795.1 Dreissena rostriformis | reverse complement strand
CCCCCCCCAGTCAACTCTAAGGGAGGAAATTGCTCTGTTCAACGTTCTTGCACACTATCCAGTTGTCTTTCTTACATTACTAAGTTGCGAGTTACTTGTGATAATGCGATCAAAGAACTCGAAAAAGGCGTTGAATTATAAAAAGTAGGTCTTTATATTTTTTACGTAAAGCTTATAATAATGTATAATGAATGTATCACTGAAAAAATGGCTGTATTCGTAGATCAAACACTTAATTGCAACTTACCCTAATTGTTATCGTTATGCCATATTTTGAACATGCGGTATGCCTCATTTTAACGTCTGACATCTGTTACGTTTCGCATATTCTGAATAATTTCTGCGCAACCCTGTTTCTTTTACATTTTTCACCGAAACAAAAATATTTGCGTTGACATTATATCACGGTTTTGTTCTTTAAGTGCTTCATCTTGTCGACTAGACAGGGCAAAAACATAACATTATTAATGAACACATCGTAGGTCTGGCCTATCTCCGTATGGATTCTTAATGACTTTTTTTCAGTTAAATGTCTTTACATTTCATTGAAGAGAAGTCCTTAAGTCTTCGCATAAGTTTATTTTGTCTTTCGTGGCTATTATCTGGAAAATAATCTATGCATACTTTTTTAAACATGTAGGAATAGAAAATAATGAATTCCTCAAATAAAACGGTATTGCAGCATTGCACTTACCAGTAGTTACAGTATACTATTACGATTATAATCACTGCTTCAAATATTTCGGATTTGTATGGCCTTCACGGATGACAAGTGGCCGTGTGTGCATTTTTTTCTTATTTTCCTTCCATTTTAGATCTTACAGTTTACATTGTACAAGATATATTGTAGATGACTTTCTCCATAGGGTCGTATCTATAATTATTTTATCTGACTTGTCTTTTTCTGTCAGCGCCATAAACATACCTACAGACACGACACTCGTGTAGATCTATTAAATCAAATCTGTAATCTGCAAATCGAATATTCGCAAGTGTCGCGGGTTTTCATTCTTTCATCGGAGATTATCTTCCAATAAAGGTACAATCAAACAAAACTAAACGCAATAACACGTCACTATGAACACATGGGTATTTTAAGTTAAACATTCACAATAGGACGATATTATGTTCGATTGCATTAAATTACGATCTCGTTAAACATTCCATAACTGAATCGGGTATTTCCCACATTTCGATTACACTTGATAGGAAAAAAGTTAAATATGAATTAAACACGTCAGAGCGAATAAAGACACGTGCTTATCTACTGCTAAAAATGACGCAAGAACATATCATACATTTGTTAAAAACTTAACATCCATTTTGATTGTTAATCTTGAATTCGCACCGGTTTAAATTACTCTCCTATTCAACATGTGAAGGTAGATGTATTTAAATAAAAATCTCTCGTATGGTAGGTACCAAGTCCAGTACATTATGGTTCAAAGTACGTATGGGTCGTAATAAGTTGCAACGTAATTACTGTCGATAAACCAAAAAAAGCACAACATCGCGTTATTTCAAAACAATTTTTGATTGATTGTTTATTGATCAATACACAACGATTTGGAGATCTAATGTATAGGACTTAAACCAAGATGACGTTTAAAAACCGAGAAACAGTTTAGCGGAATTCGTGCATGCTCTATGTGCACTCGCATACACACAAATCATGCATCCATTTGAAATTTAAAGGAGAGTCTTTACAAACTACAATAAGTCAGTTATTTTAAGTATTTCAGTATTAACTACACGGAGGTAATTAACACGTGATCAAGAATAAAGATAAACAGCTTGTTAAAAAAACTCGGCTTTTGTTGGCAGACTACTTTGTAGGTCAATATGTGTGCCAATACATAAAGACATACATGCATACATGTACTAAATACATTTTTCAATAACTGACAAATTAAAGCTTCAAAATCAGTTTATCGTTTACCGGTCGGTGCCTTTTACAGGAGCTCTCTTCCCTATGCTGTTGTATTACATGCGCCCTCTAACCTATGCTGTTATATTACAGGCGCTCTTTTCCCTATGCTTTTGATTTACAGGCGATCTCTTCCCTATGATGTTGTATTACATGCGTTCTCTTCCCTATGCTGTTGTTTTACATGCATCCTCTTCCATATGCCGTTGTATTACAGGCGCTCTCTTCCATATGCTGTTGTATTACAGGTGCTCTCTTTCATATGCAGTTGTTTTACAGGCGCTCTCTTACCTATACTGTTGTNTGCTGTTGTTTTACAGAAGCTCTCTTCCCTATTATGTTGTTGTACATGCGCTCTCTTGCCTATGCTGTTGTTTAACGTGCGCTCTTTTTCCTCTGTTGTTGTTGTTTTACAGGCGCTCTCAATCCTATGCTGTTGTTTTATAGAAGCTCTCTTCCCTATTAAGTTTTTTTTTACATGCGCTCTGTTGCCTATACTGTTGTTTAACGTGCGCTCTTTTTCCTCTGTTGTTGTTTTTTTTTACAGGCGCTCTCAATCCTATGCTGTTGTTTTACAGGCGCTCCCTCCCATATGCTGTTGTTTAACACACGCTTTCTTCCATATGTTGTTGTTTTAAATTACGTCTGTTCACTCATATGCGCAAAAGTGGGGGGTCAAACACGTTCCCAGGCAACCAGTAGAATTGTAAGGCAATTTATTTTAAAAGATTTGGTTAAATTAACAAAAAAATCACATTCATGTATCGCGGTCGTGCAAGCAATTGTAAATTCATTATTTAATGAATAATTTGGTTGGTTAATATTTAAGTTTAAATGCTATATCCGTTTTGGAAAGAATTATGAATTATTTTACTTGTTCAAATAAAAAATTGAACGTTGGTAACAAATTTATCTATATTGAAAAGAAACACATTTAAACTTAACGAAATGTAACCAATGTCTGGTTGATTGTGTTCTATTAGTTCATGAATGTATGAAAAAATCTTAGTTTAGGATCGCTTTGCATACTGTAATAATCTTAACAAGTAAAGGCCTCTACGAATAATTTAATGAATAGTGTAGCTTTTTACATAGCATATCGTCAAAGATTTTTCAGATATTTAAGCAAAATTGATCCAACGAAAGTATTTAAGTACGTTAATTAAATAAAGTAGTTAGTGTATTTGTTGGACCAATTCAGTTTTTGGTTCAGCTTGTATGCAAAGTTGTAGGTCATATTATGTTCAAAGAGATAGGCATACCTGTTATATTAAGCAAAATATATTTTTTCAAGTATACAAGTATGTTTACATACGTAACGGATGTAACACAAGATATGCTAAATATTAATAGAACTCCCGCTATATCCGACTGCGATTAAGTGTTCAAGTGTCCAATTTACATAAACTTCTATACTGACCCTATTTAACTGCGTTTCAAAATATGTTTATGTTTTTTTAAGTATGTGCAAACTGAATTTATGATCTCGTTACAACGCATTATTGACTTTAGGTGACACAATTTTGTTTTCTTATTCTTGTCGACATCCGGTCTTTATATTAGTTATTAAATATCCTCGTGTTTAATTCAAATATCTATAGACAGCCAAAGGGAAGATATATTCTTTTGTTCGACGACCTGACTGACCCAGAACTTCTGCAAATTGACTTGCGATTATCATTTGAGGCAGATTGGGTGAAAATCCGTAAAAGGACTCAACCAACCGATTGTGAAATGATATGAAATTACAGGCTAAAGCCCAACATTGACCTTGATTACCGGATTATAAGAGGATATGGAGCGGACTCGGCAAAAGGGCTCAAAAAAATACAATCTCAAACATTAAATACACTCTTCAAATTTGACCTTGACCATGAGCTGTCATTAAAAAAGCGTATGCCTTCTGTATACAGACTCAATTACTCAATCGGATAAACATTTGAGTCCACTATCATGAAAGCCATTCAAATGGAAGATGACAAAGGGAGCCAAGAATATGGATGCTCAAACAAAAATCGTCAAGTGTGACCTTGACCTTGAGTCGGCTTGAAAGGGAATACGCCGTTATCGTCAACATATGGCATGTCTGCAAAGCTCCTTGAAAAGCTTTTACGGATTGTATACATATAGGAGATATGAAGAGGGCACGAAAATCCAACGTCGGAACCCACGTTTACTGAAAAACGTTATGCTCCTTGATTGATTAAGGTAGACAACGGAAGACAACGGAATACAAAGAGTGTTTTTTTTTCGACGGTGACAACAATTAAGAAATATTTTCTCTCACCTTTGTTCGTCAACATTTTACGTTGCAATATCCTTTATTACTCTAGAAAATGCTCAATAGCACAATCTATTTTTTTCGCCGAAGGATCCCATTTTATATGCATTTATTCGGTTCATATGTCAAATCCAAGGAATTTCCCGCCACTAGTCCTGAATGAATATAATTCTACTTCTGGATTGGTCAAAATGAAAATTAAATGGATGCATCAATTGCTTTCTGCATAACTTTTGACGTGCAGCTATCGTATCATATACAAGTAATGAGCGAGTGCAATCGTTCTACACTCGACTCTCCTAATCAATAGACCGTGCGTGTCCCTTTTCATTAGCCAGAGCGGGTATACTTAGCGGCTTCGCTCTTCATTTAACAATTATTTTCATAATCAATTATGTGTACTTATATATTTTATGTAATGTTATTCTTGCTATTCCCTTTTATTCCCTACCCTGATATACAAGCAAAAAGCCATGTTTTATAGTTTCATATTGACATACAAACAATATAAATTGTTGGGTTTTGAATAAGCCAGAGATATAGCATTGCACACTTTCTTTAAACGTTATACATTTCATATCGCGGTATGTCATGTTCAGGCCAAATAACAAAATAGGTCCGTTTCCGGTCTCCTTGGGGAAAAAAACAGGGTCGGTAGGTAGGGATNAAGAAAGAGCGAGAATATGTCCTTGTTACTTAAACGTTTAATTTGCAGAAATTATTGGTCTGCTAGAAATTTAAGCACCCGAGCGAGGATTTAACGCGCAATATACGTTTCCGGAGACGTTCAAGTAACACTTTTTATGATAAACATCACATTAAAAGTAAAAACAGAAGCAGTTCAGATGATGTACTCAAAACCGTTCAGACGATGTACTCAAACAAAAACCGTTCAGACGATGTACTATTTTCCAAATTTCTCGCCACAGATCTTAAAAAGCTTACACAACGTGCAAAACCTTGTACGACATATTCTAAGCATGTTATAAAGCAAAAAAATGTTGTATTTTCTGCGTTGTTTGTCATCTTGAATAGCAAACGCGTCAAAATAAAGTGTGTTCAGACGATGTATAATAAATAAATTAAATTAAAAAAAAAATAACGCACATACAAATAATGCATTTGTTAAAATTAAGTTTAATTGTAAATTTTGAAATCGCGTCGGTTTAAATTACTTTCCAATTCAACATGTGAACGTAGATGTATTGAAACCAAATCTGGGACAAAACAATATATTATTGTTCAACAATATATTATTGTTCAAAGTATTGATGGATCCTATTTAGTTGAAACTTAGTTCTTGTCGATATACCAATAGAGCACAACTTCGACTGATTTTCAAATAGTTTTCTGTATGAGTTTGAATCGGTCGTTACACAATAATATGGATATCTAAATAACAAGACTTAAACCACGATTGCGTTAAACAACCGCGCTTAAAAAAAAACGACAAACCGCTTAACAAAAATGTGAAAACAATGCATGCTTTCTGTGCAAATACAGTCTTTACAAAACTGAAATAAATAACTATAAGTCAGTTATTTATAGTAGATCCGTTCAGTTCATCGAGATAATACGTTATACAACATAAAGATAAACAGCATGTTACAACATTGGCTTTTGTTGGCAGACTTTGTTTATATGTGTGCCAATTCATAAATACACGCGTAGATGTATTATATAAAATGTTCAAATTACTGACATCATGAAAGCGTCAAAAACAGTGTGTCGTTTAACCGGTCGGTGTGGTTTTAAGACCATTAGCAAAACATCACATTCGTGTATTGTGGTCGTCCAAGCAATTGGTTAATGTCAAATTAAATTGTTCAATATAATTAATTATAATGAATAATTGAGTTAACATTTACGTTTAGATGAATCTTCTGTTTTAGAAAGAAATATGAATTCATTTATTTGTTCATTTTTGAACTTTAATGCTGGCAACAAATTTATCTATATTTAAATGTAGCAACATTTAAAATTTACGAAATGTAAAAAATGTGCAGTTGATATTTTTTATCAATTAAGGAGTAAATGAAAAAGTCTTAGTGTACGATCACTTCGCACACTGCAACAATCTTTGAAATTACAGGCTTATCATGATAATTTAATTAATAGAGTGGATTTTTACAAAGAATATTAACACAGATTTACTTTAGCTTAATTGATCCATTGAAATTATTTAGTATATTATAAAAAAAAATGATCCGCGTTCTGGGAAAACTGGACTTAGTGCATGTGCGTAAAGTGTCGTCCCAGATTAGTCAGTGTACAGGCTAAGCAGGGACGACACTTTCCGTCTTAACTGGATTTTCATTAAGAAGAGACTTCTTTTATGCTTTGCATGCTGGGAAATTTGTCGTCTGCTAAAATGTTGTCTGCTAAATTTCTAAAATTAGCATTTTCTTTGATTTTTTTCAAAGAATACTATCAGAATAGCAAACAGTTTGGATCCTGATGAGACGCCACGTTCTGTGGCGTCTCATCTGGATCCAAACTGTTTGCAAAGGCCTTCAAAATCCGGTTCCAGCTCTCAAAGGGTTAAAGTGTGGTCCCTGATTAGCATGTGCGGACTGCAATGCTAATCTTGGACGACACTTAACGCACGTGCTTTAAGCCCAGTTTTCCAAGGGCGAGGCTCACGAAGAAGACACTGTAATGGGTGTACCTATTCAGTTTTAAGATCAGCTTGTATGCCCATACATCGGTCATATGAAGTTGAAAGAGTCAGCCATCCTGTTATATAAGGCAAAATGTACTTTGCAATTATACATGTATGTTTACTTCAATAACGGATGTAACACAAGATATGCTATAGAAATCCCGCGATATCCGACTGCGACTAAGTTCTCACGGTCAAATTTACATAAAACTCTATAATTACCCTATTTTACATCGTTTCAAAATATATTTATGTTTCTCAAACATGTGCAAACTGAAATAATGTTTTCATTTGAGTCAGGCTGCGTGGAGATCCTTTAAAGGACACAGCCTATATTTAACTATTATGAAAACACAGGCTTAAGTCTGACCTTGGCCTTGATACGGCGTGACTTCGTGATACCTTCTGCTACTTTTCTCAGTAAAATGATATGGAGCGGACACGACAAATTGGAAAGAAAAATACAATCTCAAACATTAAATATACGCCGTTAAAATTTGACCATGACCATGAGCTGTCGTGAAAATGCTAATGCATTCTGTATATAGACTCTATTAATATATCTCTCAATCGGATAAAAAAAATGAGTTCAGTGACAAGAAAGCCCATCAAAAGGCATATGACATATGGAGCCACGAAAATAGATGTTCAAGCAATAATCTTCAAGCGTGACCTTGACCTTGAGTCGGCATGAATGGAAATATGCCGTTCCCATCACAATGACATGTCAGCCAAGTTTCATGAAAAGTGTTTACGTATCATATCTAGACAAAATGAAGAAGACTAGAAGATTCAAACCGGAATCCACGTTCGCGCAAAATATCGAGTATCGCTTCGTGTGTCGTGTGTCGCGGTCTACCGCGATACACGAGATTCGGATATTTATGGGCGAAATTCGAACAATAAAATAACGTGCGTCGCCGCGACTGTCGCGCAAAAAATCGTGCGTCGCTTCGTGTGTCGTGCGTCGCCATTTGAACACGAGACACGACACACGAAGCGATACACGATATTTTGCGCGACAGTCGCGGCGACGCACGATATATTTAACACGATATATCGCCTTTTTGGCTACCTACAAAGGGCGATATGTGGTACATTCTCGCGCGTCGCTTCGTGTATCGCGCAAAATATCGTGCGTCGCCGCGACTGTCGCGCAAAATATCGTGCGTCGCCGCGACTGTCGCGCAACATATCGTGTATCGCTTCGTGTGTCGTCCTTGATAAAAGAAGGGCGAGATTATAGATGGCACTATCCGGATTCCGTAGCAATGAGATAAAAATGGGTTATTTGAATGTGGTCTGCGTCTTAATGAAATGCTTACATACCATATATTTCAATCGTTATAAACAAACTACATGCATTGTTAAATACATAATATACCATGTGAGAACATATTTAATACTAGTATGACCTGATGTAGTGACATTTATATCTACGTACTTGCAGTTTAAATGAAAATGTGTAATGGATATGTCCCAATGACCTATATATCTTACATTCCGCAAATACCAGCATACATAAGTTTAAAAGAGCTTAGGAAATATGATATATACCATCTTTTGTATTCAGAAATATGCAATAAATAACAAACATTCCATGCGGTGGATAAGACGCTTACAAATGACAAAAATAAAATTTAATCGTTGTTTTTAATTGAATTGTATATTTTGTTTTCAAACTTTAATTTCAAAATCAGGATATGCGCCGAAGTTTTTTTTAAATATATTTCTTGTAACTTTTCTCCTACTTTGCCCTTTGTATACTGTACTTGCCATTCTGGGCTTTTTGAAAATTTTCACAAGGCAATATGATCAGTAAGAACAAACAAGGAAACGAATTTGTCTACTTGTCATGCAGTTAGATTGTTTCAGGGACTGAATCTAGTCTGAACGCGGTCTAAAGGCTTCAACAAGACGCCCAGACATGGGGTGTTACTGTCAAAAATAAGCTATATCGGTAATCGACGTTTTCACACACATTAGCGAGAAAAAATGTTTTTAAACCTTTTTATTTTAGTTCGATTCTTCCTAAGCTTTTAGGTATATAAAGAAACTCTAGTCGCTTTTCTATTTTAACTCGGTCAGAAGCTGGAGCGTGCACGTCGCGACTGGGGTGAGAGTCACCCGCAGAGGATTCGCTTGAAGACTTTTCGGAAGAATCGCCGAGCCGAATGCTAATTTTCGGTGGGCGGATATGGGTTCTCTACAGCGTCTGAAGAGGGTCGGATAAGGGAACTTCTGCAGAAAGGCTCTGCGAATCCAGCGAGAACCCTCGAGTCGGACGTCCTCTCCCGCTGACTCCGCTGACTTCCAAAACTAGGGCGAATCGCCGAGCCGATTGCTTTTTGTCGTTGGGTTGATAGGGGTTTCTCTACATCGTCTATAGAGGGGCTGGAGCAGCGGAGTAGCGGAGGGGCAGTAGTAAAGGACGGACGGGGCGGACCTGGAGCAGAATTGCAGACCAGGACTTCGAGCAGACGGCTTTATGAAGATTATGGAAGTGTGCCAGGATGGCGGTACTCAGTACTCTCAACGTGCTGGGGAAACCATCCTTTGGTTGGGGTCGAAGCTGATGACGACGATAATGGCCATAAAGGCGGCGCAGCGCGATAATGGTGGGAATGAGATGTCTTTGTAGATTGTCAACACTCCCTTCGCGGAGTAGCCTTGTCCTCTCGAGGGCCGGGCAACCAGACATGAATTGTCACCACATTGTCTACCAGTACACACTTAGATCTCATTGGCCATCGTGCATAATTTGGTCTATTTGAATGAAAATGATATCTTTGGCCAATACCCTTTGTAAATTTGACCTACGTTGGCTCGAAATAACAATTTCGCCTGAAAGATTATATCAGGGACCTAAACTTACATACATGCATGCGCGTAGACGCAGTGGGTGAGACCTGCAAATAAACTCTGAAATACACACACACACTTTTCTATTTTAGAACCAGTACTTGGTGTCTTTTGAAGAAGTTCTTGAGAGCTTGAGTGGGGATCGACCCCGGACATTTCAATCGCTAGGCGGAGACCATATACACGTCAGCTAATTAAAATATACAATTATACTGAGACACTATGAGCGGTCCAAGTTTGAATCTGTCGATTAAGCTATTGGTTGAAAATTGTTATGCAATAATTTTAAGTCAAAGGATGAATATAATAAAACAATTCGAAAAAAAAGATTACTAAAAATAAAAGTATTTATAATTATTAATACGTAAAACTTATTTTCATGCACAAAGAATGACTGAAAAATAATGAACTAATATGATTACTAAAGAAGTCTTTATCGTGTTTAATACGTCAAGCTTATTTGAATGCATAATAAATGTATAACTGAAAAAAATGACTGTATTAACAGATCAAACACTTCATTGCAACTTACCCTAATTGTTATCGTTATGCAATATTTTGAACATGCGGTATACCTCATTTTAACTGTTACTTAAGTTTCGCATATTCTGAATAATTTCTGCGCAACCCTGTTTCTTTTACATTTTTCACCGAGACAAAAACATTTGCGCTTACATTATAGCACGGTTTTGTTCTTTAAGTGCTTCATCTTGTCGACTAGACAGGGATAAACATAACATTATTAATGAACACATCGTAGCACTGCCTTTTCAAAACATGGCTTCATAATGGCTTTTACAGTAAAATTCATTAAATACAACGTCTTATTTGTTATGTCCCCCAGTCTATACTGGGGGACATATTGTTTTTGCCCTGTCTGTTGGTTTGTTGGTTTGCACAAACTTTAACATTTGACCATAACTTTTGCAATATTGAACATAGCAACTTCATATTTGGCGTGCATGTGTATCTCATGGATCTGCACATTTTGAGTGGTGAAAGGTCAAGTTCAAGGTCATCCTTCAAGGTCAAAGGTCAAATATATGGGTCAAAATCGCTCAAAAGGGGACATAGTGTTTCACAAACACATTTCTTGTTTCGTATTAAGTTTATTTTGTCTCTCGTGGATATTATTTGGAAAAGAATATGTTCATACTTATTCAAACAAAATGCAGTAATACAAAACATTGAAGTACTTAAAGAAAACGGTATTGCAGCATTTCACGAAGTTACGGCATACCTGTTTTGTTATTGCTTAACATTTTACGTATGGCATGTGTGACTAACACTTGCTCATGTGTGCATTTTCTTCTTATTTTCCTTCCATTGTAATTCTTCCAGTTTACATCGTAAAGTGAATATGGTAGATAACTTTATCAATAGGGTCGTATCTATAATCATTATATGTGACTTGTAAATCTCTGTCAAACGTCATACACACATGTATCTACAGAAATTCATGTTAATCTGTTGCAAATTGTCGTAAATGCCACAACAATCGCAAGTGTCACTACTGTTGAGTGTTCATACTTACAAATGAGTATATTTTCGTATGAAAGTAAAATTAAACACAATTAAACAAAATAACACACGTACACGTCATTTTACACGTCACATGAACACGTGGATTCCTTAAAATTAAAAATTCACAATAGAACGCTTCTAAGTTCGTTTGAATTGAATTAAATTCTCTTTTAAACAGTTCATTATTGGAATGGGTATTTCCCAAATTTCGATTACACGTAATATGAAAAAGTTTAATATTGAGCAACACGTCAGATCAAAGGCGCCTATATCCAATGGTAAAAATGACGCAAGAACACATAATAATACGATTTGTTTAAATTGATTTTGATTGTTAATCTTGAATTCGCACCGGTTTAAATTTCATTTCCAATTCAACATGTGAACCTAGATGTATTTAAACTAAAATCACTCGTATGGTAGGTACCAAGTCCAGTGCATATTATGGTTCTATATAAGTATGTATGGATCGTAATAAGTTGCAACTTAATTCCTGTCGACATATCAATAAAGCACAACATCGCGATATGTTTAAGTAAATCAAAAATCGTTTAACTAAAAAATTGCATACTTCATGTACACTCTCCTACATCAATATCATGCATTCACTTGAATGTTTAAACACAGTCTTTACAAACTATAATAAGTCGGTTATATATGCTCGATTGGTTAGTGTCGACTCAGGTACTACTTAAAAGTACCCCGGGTTATATATAAAATGTTCAAAAACAATATGAAAGCGTCAAAAGCAGTTTGTCGTTTCACCGGTCGGTGTCTTTTTAAGCCCATTAACAAAACATCACATGCGTGTATCATGGTCGTCCAAGCAATTGTCATATTAATTTGGCCAATATATAGTTTATAACTTGCTTAACATTTACGTTTATATAAATTATTATTTTTTTTGGAAAGAAATATGAATTCATTTATTTGTTCAATTTATAACGTAAATGTTGTTAACTAATTCATCCATATTGAAATATAACAAACTTGAAAAGAAAAGTTACGAAATGTGAAAAATGTCCAGTTGATATTTGTATGACTTAACGAGTAAATTAACAATTCTTAGTTTACGATCAATTCGCATACTGTAATTATCTTTACAACTAAAGGCTTATAAGAATAATATAATGAGTAGTGTGGATTTTTACGAAGCAAATGCTCAAAGATTTTTTTTTTTAAACTTCAGCTTAATTGATCCATTGAAATGATTTAGTATATCATTAAAAATGATCCGCGTTCTGGGAAAAGTGGGCTTTGTGCACATGCGTAGAGTGTCGTCCCATATAAGCCTATGCACAGGCTTATCAGGGACGACACTTTCCACCTAAACTGGATTTTCATTTAAAAGAGACTTTCTTTAAACCAACAATTCCATAAAAGCGAAAATTGTTGTCCCTGATTAGCTTGTGCGGACTGCAATTTTCGCACTTGCATAAAGCACTGTTTTGCCATAGCGAGGCTCGATTGTATGAAAGCTGAGAATGGCATGTTTTCATCCATAAAATGGAAAGTGTGGTCCCTGATTAGCTTGTGCGGACTGCACAGGCTTATCAAGGACGACACTTAACGCACATGTGTAAATACCAGTTTTCCCAGAGCGAGGCTCACTTAGCAGTAATTGAATGTGTGGACCTATTCAGTTTTTGGTTTATCTCGTATGCCCATACATCAGTCATATGATGTTCAGAGAGACAGCCATACAGTACATGTTAAGTGTTATATTAACCAAATGTATTTGCAAATAGACATGTATGTTTATTTCCGTCACGGATGTAACATAAGATATGCTAAATTCTAATAGAAATACCGCGATATTCGACCGCGATTTAGTTCTCAAGTGTCAAATTTACATATACCGACTTCCGGTCTTTATATTAGTTATCCTCATGGGTTAAGGTTAGGGTTAGGGTTTCAAATATCTATAGACAGCCAACGGGAAGTTATATCCTTTTGCCCTTTAAGTTCGATGACCTGACTGACTCAGGCCTTCTGCAAATTGACTTGCGATTAACATTTGAGGCTGATTGCGTGAAAATCGTTAAAAGGGCACAACCGATTGTGAACTGATATGAAAATACAGGCTAAAGCCCAACCTTGACCTTAAAAAGGCGTGACTGCATCATACCTTCTGCTACTTTTCTCAATAAGAGGATTTGGAACGGACACGACAAAAGGGCCCGATAAAATACAATCCCTTCACATTTGACCTTGAACATGAGCTGTCGTGGAAAAGCTTATGCCTTCTGTATATAGACTCAATGACTCAATCGGATAAAACATTGAGTACAGTGACATGAAAGCTCTTCAAACGGCATATAACATGTGGAGCCTAGAAAATTGATGTTCAAACAATAATCTTCAAGTGTGACCTTGAACTTGAGTCGGCATGAATGGGAATACCCATCAAAATTACATGTCAACCAAGTTTCGTGAAAAGCTTTTACGTATTATATCTAGATACTATGAAGAAGACACGAATATCCAACGCCGGAACCCACGTTCACTGAAAAACATTATGCTCCTTGATTGAGTGTAGACAACGGAAGACAACGGAATACATATGATGTTTTTCGACGGTGACGACAATCAATAAATGTTTACTCTTACCTTTGTTAATCAACATTTTACGATGCAATATCCTGTAATTATCAATCTACAAGTAGTACAAAAGGATCAATAGCACAATCTTTTTTTTCGTCTTTTTGCAATCGAAATTCATATTTATTGTGCGTAGCTGTCTTTCAAAGGTGTAGACCTTTATTAACCTTAATCAACAGCCAATACAATGTTGGAGAAATTTTCCGCCACTAGTCTCGAATGAATTGAACTGTAGTACTGCATTAGTCAAATTCAAAATTACAAAGGTGCAAGACCAATTTAAACAGTAAAACTACATATCTCATATAAAAGTAATGAGGGGTGCAACAGTTCTACACTTAAGTCTCCCATTAAATAGAATGTGTGCGTGTCCCCTTTACATTAGCCAGTTCGTGTATATTTAGCGGCTTTGATCATACATTTAACAATTATTTTCATCAACCATTTTGTGTTCTGATATATTTTATTTAAAGTAATTCTTGCTACTCCCTTTTGCTCCCTACTCTGATATACTTACAAAAAGCCATGTTATATAGTTCTATATTGACATTAAAACAATATTCATAAATTGAATTAATGGGTTTTGCATAAGACAGCGACCAAGCGCACACATTGNATTTTTTTTATTTAGAAACGTTTTTCTAACGTTTTCTTCCAAGAATATTGCTGACACCGTTTTTAGTGAATTTTTCTAAGACCGTTTTACGTGAAAAAACCTTCTAAGAAACTAAAACAAATTTCGTTCGTAAAACAATTCTGTTCTTGTTGATAGTGACCTCACACCTACTTTCTATTTCCTTTGTTTACTGTTCTGGGAGAGGTCAAATGTTAACATAACTAAATTCATTAGGCCCTGGTTTAAGGATATGTAAAATTTCATTGGTTAATTATAAATAGAAATTAACGTATTCTCAACAGGAAGTGGGGCATAAAGCACTTTCATTCTTTTAAAATGTGTAAAAAATGGCGGAGTACGATGAATGTTTTCTGATTTATGACATGGATTCTGACCTGCCTTTCTATGGATTTGATGAAGTAGAGTTTGAAAGTAATAGAGATGTGTTAATTGAAATTAAAATGATTTACTTTGAGCCAGAAATTAACGTTACGAGTAGAGCTAACGGTTTAAATGTGGCATCGAATTTAATGGATTCGCGCGAATTCTGGACGAGTGTTGTGTCTGTAAAATATTAAATGGAAAGCTGTAAATGTATCAAGTCGGAAAAGAAAACGGATAGTTGCATAATGGTATGCGTGAAATAATGTAATTCTACGTATTTATTTTCATAGTTATGTCATTTTGTAACCATTCACATTCGTCACGATTTGGAATTCCCGTTTCTAAAAATAGAACATTTTGGTTGCATGAACCAACAAGGAAGGCGACTCGTGATGTCACAAATCGTTAACATTTACTTAAGGAGCAACTTCCCTGTATCTTACAATTAGGCTTTCAACGCCATCGGCGCTCTCGTTTAAACTGTAAACACGAATTACAAATTGTATTCTTACATTTGCAATACATAACATACCACGCGGTCGACAAGATACAAACAACAGAAACAAACAACAACACTTATTTATTTTTTTTATTTCATTGTATTGATTGTTTCAAAGTTAATTTTCAACGAAAGGATATACGCCGATTATTTGTTAAGACATTTCTTGTAACTTTGCTCCTACTTTGCCCCTTGAATACTGTGTCTGCCGCTCGGAGCTTTCTAAAAACTGCCGCTAGGAAACATAATAAGTAAGATCAAACAAGATGAAAAATTTGTCTCCTTCTCATACAGTTAATTTATTTCAGGGACTAGTGGCTTCACAGAAGACGCGCTTTCATTTGGTGTAACTGTCAAAGGACTGTTAGATTTAATCGATGTATTAACACACATGTAAGCAAAACAAAGAGTTGTTAAACATTTTTATTTCATTTCGATTGCAACGAAAGCCTTAGGCATATCAAGACACTCTTGTCGGTTTCCATTTTAAGAACCAGTACTTGGTGTCTTTTGGAGAAGATCTCTGAATGGGGATCGACCCGGGACCTCTCGATCACTAGGCGGAGACCATATCCACGTATAAAAATATACTACCGTACACTGTAACTCCGTTATTTAGCGGTCCGTTGTATCGCGATGCCGAATGCATTTTGAGACACTATGAAGAGTCCGAATTTTAAAAGGTACGATAACTGTAGATTTAACTATTGGTTGAAGTTTGTTTTTATAATTGAAAATCATAAAGCATTTCACGAAAATATAGTATGGTCTATTAGCAAACTCATACACATATATCTTGCATTTTTTTTTTAAATAAATCTTCACAAAGTACAATAAGTCAGTTATTTATAGTATTTCAATATTTACTACACGGAGATAAACATGGGATCAAGAATATAGATAAACAGGTTGTAAAAATAACTTGGCTTTTGTTGGCAGACTATGTCAATATGTGTGCCAATGCATTTAGACATACATGCGCAAATGTACAATATTAAATTTTCAATAACTGACATCATCAACGCGTCAAAACAGTTGTCATTTTACCGGTCAGTGCCGTTTAAAGCCCATTAAAAAACATCACATTCCTGTATCGTGGTCGTACAAGCAATTGTTTAATGTCAAATTAAATTTGTCAATATCTTATGTATAATTAAGATAACATGTACATGTATCATCATTTAATGATTATTCCGTTTTGGAAAAAAAAAAAGAATTCGTTTATTTGATTTGTAAGTTACATACTGGTTACAAATTCCTCCACATTGAAATGTAACAACATTTAAAATTAACAAAATGTATAAAAGGTCCAGTTTTTTTTCTATAAGTTCCTGAATATATGAAAACTTCTTGGTTGAGAATCACTTCGCATACTGTAAAACTCTTTACAATTAAAGGCTTCTACGAATAATCTAATAGTGTTTTTTTACAAAGCATATGTTCAGAGATTTATTAAAAACTTTAGCTTAATTGATACATTGAAATGATTCAGTAAATTATCAAAAAATGATCCGCGTTCAGGGAAAACTGGACTTAATGCATGTTCGTAAAGTGTCGTCACATAAAAGGCCCGTGTAAGGCTACGCAGGGACGACAATTTCCGCCTAAACTAGATTTTCATTTAGAAAATACTTCGTTTAAAAAAAAAAAAGTGGAAAGTGTGGTCCCTGATTAGCCTGTGTGGACTGCACGGGCTAATATGGGACAACACTTAACGCATATGCATTCAGTCCAGTTTTCCCAGAGCGAGGCTCATGAAGTAGTCATTGTGATGTGTGTACCTATTCAGTGTTTAGTTCGGCGTGTATGCCCAGATGGGGTCATATGATGTTCAAAGAGATACCCATGCCTGTTCTATTAAGCCAAAATGTACTTTGCAGATAAACATGTATGTTTATTTCCGTCACGGATGTAACACTAGATATGCAAAATTCTTATAGAAATGCCGCGATATTCGACTGCGATTTATTTCTTACGTGTCCAATTTACATAAACTGCTATAATGTACGGAATCCGGATAGTGCCATCTATAATCTCGCCCTTTTGTTATCAAGGGCGACACACGACACACGAAGCGATACACGATATTTTGCGCGACAGTCGCGGCGATGCACGATATTTTGCGCGACAGTCGCGGCGACCCACGATATTTTGCGCGATACACGAAGCGACGCGAGAGAATGGACCACAAAGTATCGCCCTTGTGTAGGCAGCCCAAAAGGATATATATCGTGTTAAATATATCGTGCGTCGCCGCGACTGTCGCGCAAGACATCGTGCGTCGCCGCGACTGTCGCGTACAATATCGTGTATCGCTTCGTGCATCGTGTGTCGCCCTTGATCACAGAAGGGCGAGATCCTGGACCTTGTACGTATCCAAGGAGAAAAGGCTACGCGCCTTCCATATGTGCTGCCTCCGATGCGTATTTGGTATCTCATGGAGCGACCGCGTGACAAATAATCATGTGCTGGAGAGGGCAGCCATCCCCAGCATGACCACTCTTCTCCGTCATGGCCGTCTAAGATGGCTGGGCCATATGCGTCGGATGGACAACGGCCGAATCCTCTATGGAAGGCTTGCCTCAGGCAAGAGATCAACTGGTCAGCCACATCTCCACTACAAGGACATCTGCAAGCGCGACCATCAACATAACCCCCATCACCTGGGAAGCGCTTGCCCGTGACAGATGCAAGTGGAGACGCGCTGTTCATGTTTGACTGGAGGTTGGAGCTGAGAGGATCCGCCAGCTTGCCAATCACAGGCGCACACAGAGAAAGGGCAGACACTTGCTGCCGGCTGTCAAATCCGCCCTTATATGCGCAAGGTGCGGCGGAGACTGCCACTCCCGAGTGGGTCTGAACAGTCACTGTAAACGCTGCAAAAGAAACCCACAGGCTCAAGCAACGTGACCTTATAGCTCTTCTTGAATGCGTTCAGCTTTTATGAGTACATACGTACAGCTCAACCCGGAGGGTCAATAGCTGGGAGTTGAATTATTGCAACTACTTGACCCCAAATAAACAATTATGACATTCTCGAGGGCGCAAGTCCATTGTCAATCGAGATTAACGGACGCCCACAATATTATTATAAAAGAACGTTCACCTGGATTTTACCTTCATTCATCAAACCCATCAGACCGTATAACAATAAATATAAAGTTGGGTCGTTTTCTGAGGCCTAACTGCGATCTCGGTAATTCAACACATTGAAGAGCTGCCACTCGCACTTCTCAAGATCACGTTTTGGCTTTAGAAAAGGTAAAATTTCAACGCCTCCAACAAATCGGTATAGATACTGACCTCTTAAACTTCGTAATACACGGACAGAGACGGTACATGCGGTATGTCTGGCCATATACTGACCATTTACTTTGTTTGCAGCACTCTTGAAAGATTGGTAAATGTCATACCCAAAATTGTAACTATCGAAGACTTATCAATATACATATTGATAAGTCTTTGCCCATACCGCCTACCGGTAGGTGAGAAGAGCGTGCATCAAACGCGACACTATGCTTAGATCTTTGCACAATGAGACCAAAATAAATATGTGTGACCCATATACTTTTGTCAGGGTCGAGCTTTTCTGCACGAGGTCGATGTGTGCTACCAATGAAAACAGCGACCGAGTTACGTCCTTCATTTTGATTGGCTGCTATAAATGTAAACACAGAACGGCGTGAGTGTGATGGAAATTTTCACTCTACGCTATTTGCGATTTGTTATTAATGTTATTTATGTTTCGATGGCGAAGTGTAAAGTGTAACACGTGTGGATGGCTTCTAACAATAATTATGGAATTCATTTGGTTGCTGGAGGGTAAGTTTGCATTTATAGTGAACACAAATCATTTGCTGCAATTTATGTGTTGGTTTTCAATTTAACTTTGACAACCGTTTCATTTTCGTTCGTATTAACTTTATTAAATTTAATGGTTACGAAACAAATTTTCCTGCACGAAGATTGTAATTTTGATTCTGAAATGCATGCCCTCTAGTTTATGAATTTTTGACTATACTGATGACTGTATTATACAAATGAAAAAGTTTGCTACGTGAATTTGCGTTTTAAACTAAAGAACGCAAACGATCATATGGTTTATGTAGTCTTGTAGATCCTCGTTCATAACACGTGACGGTGAGGTTTGTGCAACAAGTCCTTTGTATGATGAGAGGTGCGTTTAGTCAATGTAAACACTGAGCGTCATTATATGAAGACATTTTTGGTTTGGTAGTTGTAGGATGCATTTATCTTAAGTCTGTAACAGTGAAAGGGCATTGCATGATTTGCTTGGTCTCAGATGATGACATTGTCCTTGATGAAACATGTGTTTGAGTCAGACCACTGATAGTCATTCTGTTTTCATGATAATACGACCATACTTTTGAGATTTGGTGTAGAGCATTTCTGCAGTAACCAGGGCTTTTTTTCCTGACTTTGTGAAGCAGCCCTGGCCCCCTCACTTTGTGCAAAAATGAGTCGCGAACTTTTTAAAATTGTGAAAAATTGAGTCGCGAACTTCTTAAAATTGTGAAAAATTGAGTCGCAAACTTCTTAAAATTGTGAAAAACCAAGTTGTTAAATTGTTAAAATTGTGAAAAATGGCCGATTTTGTAAAATTCACGGCCATGTTAGGTTTGTGAATTGTCCGTGTCAAAATTGTGAAATGTCCTTCCACGGCCACTCGCAAAGAAGGAAAAAAAGCCTTGGTAACACAATTAAAAAATAACCATATAAATAGTTCTGTTTGAATGTTATTAGCTTTTAAGAAACGAATCTGAGTATATGTTCATTTGTACATGCTCCATGCAGGAGGTTCATTCATGTATACAATTTATCCCACTTTTACAGCGATTTCCAGAGCTCCAGATAAGGTTTTGTGAAATTCTTAACGGTACTACCAGATATTCAAAAAGAATTCTTAACTCTGAAATTTTATTCTTAACGTTACTACTAAGTTTTTGAAAAGAATNCATAAAATAAAAAAAAAAAAAAAAAAAAAATTTTTTTTTTTTTTTTTTTTTTTTTAGGGGGAATTTTTCCCCCAAAAGGGGAAAAAAGTATACTTTTCAGGCTGCCGCCGAAATTCGGCGGCAGATTTGATAGATTGAGGGCCCTGTACATGCTCCATGCAGGAGGTTCATTCATGTATACAATGTAGTTATATACATGATGTAGCTTGTGGAAGTTATAAAAAGGCTAAATTGCAACTAACCATCCACCTAGCTTTACAAGTTCACCCAAGAGGCCTAAGGCAATAAATAAAATCATAATTTAATGCTATAAAGCTTAAGTTGCACATTTCATCATATTGTGAAGTTTATGGTCAATTGCATGCACAGTCAAAAGCATAAATTAATATATTAGTAAGGTCATGATAAGTTAGAAACATTGATTTCACTGTTTCTTCTGTTTAATTTACTTGAGAAGGATGACAAAGTTTAGTATTTACATTCTCATAGATAACCGACATTCATTTTCCCTTTAATATCTCTTACAACCGACATTATCATTGATGGAGTCCCAGGACATGGAACACATTGTGACAATATTTGTTTATTTGAAATACTGGTAGTTGTTTCGACATGACCACACATGACTGCAGTATTATCACATTCTGTAAGTAATGCTCAGTAAGAATTTTCAGACAAATTTAATCCTTTTTTCGCTGAGAGGCAAAGTGTAAATGGTTATATTCAACCAGCATAAAACCAGACTGCGGCTAACGGGCTAAGTTACTTGCAGTCAGTTCAGGTTTTATGCTGTTTGCTGCTCATCAGTATCTTAGGTCGGAAATGAAGCCTTTAAAACTTAAATCTTGTAAGAAAGGTCTATTATTTTATTTGATTTACTAAGTGACTACAATGACAAATGCGTCAAAGTGCCTATCTGAGTGGTAAAGAGTTAAAAGTTGTTTCTGTCATTTCAGAATTGGTGGAACTGTTGGGGCTGTTTTAACATGTCCATTGGAAGTGGTAAAGACCCGCTTACAGTCATCTTGTGCCTCTTTCCAGCCTGTTTACTTGCAGACTGTGTCAACCAATGTCGGACTAATTGGTTCGCAGAATTTGAACTATAACTCGTGTAAAAACTTTAGTTCACAAGGGACTTTAGCTGCTGAAGCAGAACATGCAATCCAGCTGGCACAAAGTAGATCTGTTGGATTATATTTCTGTCTCAGGTAATGCTCACGATAGTTCTGTTCTTACTCATTAATACTAGTCAGAGATTTTAACATATTTTGAAACTCAAGAGTCAAAAATCCTTGTGCTTGAAATTTTCTGGTGTTGACATGATGTTTTCAATGATAGAATTCCTAAGTTATGTTGTTTCTGCATGTCATATTTTTGTATATTCTCTTTTAATGTAATTTGCCTTTTTTTGGTATAAATTTTAGTTAAATACCATACACATAGACAATTTGAATGATAAAATTATAAATCCAAGTCAGCTTCATGGTCATACATGTGTCAAACTGATCTTTGTATGGATTCAAAAATGGGAAAAAACAGCAACTTGTAAAATGTGTCGTGTTCTGAGAAAACTGGGCAAAATGCTTGTGCGTAAAGTGTCATCCCAGATTAGCCTGTGCAGTCCGCACAGGCTAATCCGGGACGACACTTTCCGTCTAAATTGGATTTTTGCTAAGAAGAGATCCTTTAAACGAAAAATTCCATAAAAGTGGAAATTGTTGTCCCTGATTAGCCTGTGCAGACTGCACAGGCTAATCTGGGATGACAATTTACGCACAAGCATTTTGCCCAGTTTTGCTCAGAACACACCACAATTTGTTCTATAGTTCTACCATGGCCAAAATGTTATTTTCAAACCCAGGTCTGTTGGCATGGACGAACTTTGAAAGGTCATATTCAAGTTGTTAAATCAGTTAATGAGGTGTTAACAACTTAATATGAGTGTTTCTTTTTTCTTTCAGACATATTATTCAAAATGAAGGAGTTATGGGGTTATTCAAGGGCCTTGGTCCAAATCTAGTCGGAGTTGCCCCTAGCAGGTACCTATACATTTAGTTATAAATAAAAGCAGAGTTTTCCTCCTATGATCTAGCATTGAGAGGATGTCAGGGACAGGGTTCTTAGGAAAGATGTTCTAGATAACAGCTTTTACTTTCCTCTAAAGCAAAAAGATAATGAACAAAGCATGCACTTTTCCTATCATTTTTAATTCCCAAACTACCCGGTATTATATACATGTCAGGTTTTTNGCGTAAAGAGTCATCCCAGATTAACCTGTGCAGTCCGCACAGGCCAGCGATTTTCTTTGTCCAATTGGGAAAAGTACCCGTACCGGTCCAATTGGGAAAAATCGAGTCGTGAAAACCTCAAAATTGGGAAAAATCGAGTAATGAAAACCTCAAATTGGGAAATTGGTTTATTTGATTGTTTGCTCCCAAATACTTTAAAATTGAAAACTAAGTGTTTTTGAGCTGTCAATA
This sequence comes from Dreissena rostriformis, assembly GCA_007657795.1. NCBI lineage: Eukaryota > Metazoa > Mollusca > Bivalvia > Myida > Dreissenidae > Dreissena > Dreissena rostriformis. Next base: position 55,247 of record VMBQ01002812.1, on the reverse strand, counting down.
TATTATATTTACCTAGGTTCAAGCCATATAGCTGCAAAGTGAAACTAACTAAATGTTGCATTTCCAAAAAAAAAATTTTTTTTTTTTTGTTTTTTTTGTTTTTTTTACCTTAAATTGGGAATTTTTTGGACAGCAATTGGGAATTTTGTAGTTTTTTCGTAATTGGGAAAGTGCCGTTTACCGGTACTTTATAAAGAAGGAAAAAAATCGCTGCAGGCTAATCCGGGACGACGCTTTCCGCCTAAATTGGATTTTCACTAAGAAGAGACATCCTTTAAACGAAAAATTCCAAAAAAGCGGAAATTGTTTTCCCTGATTAGCCTGTGCGGACTGCCCAGGCTAATCTGGGATGACAATTTACGCACAAGCATTTTGCCCAGTTTTCCCAGAACACACCACAATTTGTTCTATAGTTCTACCATGGCCAAAATGTTATTTTCAAACCCTGGTCTGTTGACATGGACGATCTTCGAAAGGTCATATTCAAGTTGTTAAATCAGTTAATGAGGTGTTAACAACTTAATGTGAGTGTTTCTTTTTTCTTTCAGGCATATTATTCAAAATGAAGGAGTTATGGGGTTATTCAAGGGCCTTGGTCCAAATCTAGTTGGAGTTGCCCCTAGCAGGTACCTATACATTTAGTTATAAATAAAATCAGTGTTTTCCTCCTATGAGAGCATTGAGAGGATGTCAGGGACAGGGTCCTTAGGAAAGATGTTCGAGATAACAGCTTTTACTTTCCTCTAAAGCAAAATGATCATGAACAAAGCATGCACTTTTCCTATCATTTTTAATTCCCAAACTACCCGGTATTATATACATGTCAGGTTTTTTTATCTGAGTTTGGGGAAAGGGCCTGGCCTTTTTAGAGGGGAAAAAAATCGCTCGAAACGTCTGATTTTGGGGAAAAATAAGTAAGCCTTAAATAATCAATTTAACATATTTAACTGTCTTAAAACAAATTCAAGGCAACCGATGATTTATTAAGCATTATTTTTACACACTGGATCAGGTTAACTTATATAATTAAAGATTTAATTTTTTTTTTTTAATTTTTTTTAAGGGTAAAATCATTTTTTGGGGAAAACTTTCTGTCAAAGGGGAAAGGGCCGAAATTCGGCAGGTCTTTCAGAAGGAAAAAAACCCCACATGTAATTAAAAGTAACTTTCTATTCATTTTTAAGAAGTTTGTCATATTTATAATTATATATCAAATTCACATTACTTCTGATACAGCTCAACAAAGTCAAACATCTACCTGTCAGCTTTCACTGTTTGAAAAACCTCACATTTAATATTATGTTATGAGGCGATTTCTCTGGTTTGCTAATTCCTTTGCGATTGTAGATCTACTGCTGTTATCATTTACATTTTGCGGAGTTTCAAATTTAACCATTTATGCCTAGCGTCTTGAAAAAAGGCCTTGGCAAACAGCGTAGACCCAGATGAGACGCTGCATGATGCGGCGTCTCATCAGGGTCTGCGCTGTTTGCTTAAAGGAATTTCTGTAAGAAATGTTCTAAATATAGAAATAAATATACTAGACATCCCTAATTTTGGAAATAAAATGATCCAATTAAGAAGGATGGGAGAGTCCACTGAGTGTAAATGGGTTAAAAGCTGTGCAACTTTTAATATGTTTTATAACACCAGTGTCACTTAAAAAAAATCTTTTTGCAGGCAGGGAATAAAGCACTGAAAAAAAGTTTAAATTATACATACAGTGTACATGTACAGTTATGTTATCTTATCAATGATGAATGGGCTGCCAACATGTATGTTCAATTTGAAAGATCTCAGGGATTTTTTTTTACCAATAAGGAAAAGTACCTGTACCGGTCCAATTGGGAAAAGTACCTGTACCGGTCCAATTGGGAAAAGTACCCGTACCGGTCCAATTGGGAAAAGTACCCATACCGGTCCAATTGGGAAAAGTACCCGTACCGGTCCAATTGGGAAAAACTGAGTCGTAAAATCCTCAAAATTGGGAAAAATCGAGTCGTGAAAACCTTGAAATTTCGGAAATTGGTGTATGTGATTTTTTGCTAACAAATACCTTAAAATTGAGAATAACTCGTGTCAAGTTGTCAATATTATATTAACTTAGGTTCTAGCCATAGAGCTGCATAAGTTGATTAACTAATGTTGCCTTTTTTTTTTTTTTAAACCTTCCATTGGAAAATTTGTCCATTTTCCGAGATTGGGAAAGACGCTGGATCTGTGTACAACATATTGGTTTTAATACAAACGACCGAGGTTAAACAGAGTTAGTTACAATTACTAGCCTCAAGCTTTCCAGCATACATGTAGTATACTGGATGTGTAAACTTTAGACAGTAGACTAGTCCAACTTGTTGACGCTCTCAAATATTAAGCAACGTTTTATATCGGTTAAAAAAAATTATTACCGTAATATTTAGAGCCATTTTTTTAGCCCATATAAAAAGTATCTCTAAATTCTTTGCACGTCTGATAAATGAGACTAAGAGTAGACTTGCATCAAGTTGCATGATTGCTGACTTACATGAGCCTCCCTCTGTGAAAAGGGGTTTTAATGCATGTGCGTTAGCGTTAGCGTCGTCCTCCCAGATTGCACAGGCTAGTCAGGGATTGCACAGGCTAGTCAGGGATTGCACAGGCTAGTCAGGGATTGCACGGGCTAGTCAGGGATTACACTTTCCTCATTATGATATTTTTTGTAAAGAAAGTCTCTTTTTAGCAAAAAGCTAAATTATGCAGAAAGTGTCATCCCTGGTTAGCCTGTGCAGACTGCAATCTGGGACGACACTTTACGCACATGCATTAAACCCCCTTTTCACAGAGCGAGGCTCATGTGTAAACTTCAACAATCACAGTCTACTTGCATGATTGCTGACTAATTAACCCTTTGAGTGCTGGAACCGGATTTTGAAGGCCTTTGCAAACAGTTTGGATCCAGATGAGACGCCACAGAACGTGGCGTCTCATCAGGATCCAAACTGTTTGCTATTCTGATAGTATTCTTTGAAAAAAAATCAAAGAAAATGCTAATTTTAGAAATTTAGCAGACAACATTTTAGCAGACGACAAATTTCCCAGCATGCAAAGGGTTAA